>LR750335.1:302519-356341 GCA_902729485.2 Mus minutoides
GATACACAGGTATGGAACACATATCTTGCAACTTTTGGCAATGTTTTCCTATATGCTTGTGTATTTCAACACTTGGCTACCCATCTATGGCATTTTTTTTTTTTTTGAGAGATTGTTGAATATTTAGGAGATGGAGCCTCAATGGAGGTAGGACAAAATTGTATATAGGCTTTTCAAAGGGATACCTTTGCCCTATTTCTAAAGAGTGTTTTCTCTCTTGCTATCTCTCCTCCTCTCTCTCACTCTCTCTAGTTCTCTTTCTTGCTCTCTCAGTCTCTCTCTAGTTCTCTTTGTATTCTCTCTCCCCCATCTCTCTTTCTCTCTTTTCTCTCATGATTTCTCACTGTCTCATCCTTTGTTGCTCTCACTTTTGCTGTTATCACTCTTGCCCTCGTTCTCTTTGTTTTGGTGTGTACATAAAGATGTGATATCTGAGATTTTGGCCATTATGTCTGTCTATGGCCACATGCCCCATACCTTTATGGACACTCCCTCATTGGAACTGTAAACCAGTATTAATTCTACCATGAGTTGCTTTTGGCTAGAGTACTTCATCAGCAACAAAAAGTTAACTATTACACATTTTCCCTTAAGTCACATATGCATTTCAAAGTCAGTTATCATGGACTTAATACAAAAGAAAAAATGTATGGTCATGATTTTGTTTTTATATTTATAAATAAAGAATGTGATAAATTAACTTTGTTTACATAACCTATGAAAATCCTGTGTATTTGAGAAATATTCTTTACTTTTCTATGTCTCTACTAGCCTGTGCTATTTTCAATAAGATATTTCTTCCTACATCTTACCTCGATACTTCTGCTTCCAACAGTACTACATACAGCACAGATTTCTTTATTTTATGTAATATTTAAGTGATTATTACTGCTCGTTATGGCTTAGTAACTTAGTAACATGCCCCTGAAGCATATTCTCATACAATATTACCAGTTTATGGAATAAGTGCTAGTACTGCATAGAGGTACAGACTCTGTAATTCTCTTATACCCTTCAAATTAGCTAAGTCCATATCTCAAGTGACAGCGCTTACTGGCAAGGATGTGGCGCAAGAAGAACACTACTTTATTGCAGGTGGAATTACAAACCGGTACAATCTCTTTGGAAATCAATTTTGTGGTTTATCAGAAAACTGGAAATAGTTCTAACCCAAGACCTAGCTCTACCACTCCTGTGCATATTCCCCAAAGATACTCCTCAATACTAAAAATGCACTTGCTCAATTATGCTCATAGCAGCTTTTTTTTCCCTAAATAGCCAGAAACTGAAACATCATAAATGATCCTCAACTGAAGAAAATAAAGAAAATGTGGTACATCTACACAAAGGAATACTAATCAGTTACTAAAACAAAGACATGATGAAATTTGCAGGCAATTGGTTGGAATTAGAAAATATCATCATAAGTGAGGTATCCCAGACACAGAAAGACACACATGGTATGTACTCACTGGGACACTTGCCTGTAAGTACAGAATAAACATGTTACAATCTACAGACCCAAATACACTAAGAAATATGGATGGCCCAAGGAAGGATGTGTGACTGTCACTCAGAAGTGGAAAGAAAATAGTCATCTGAAGTAGTTACAGGGACAGAATTGAGTGGGAGATCGAGTGAGTAACAGAATGGGGATGGGGATCAGATGTGAAGCCCCTTAACACTTAGTGCAGAGGTTGTCTCTGACTCTTCTGCCTGTCATTGGATTCTCTTCCCCTATCACTGTCTAGTTAGGCTTCAGTGGGAGAGGATGCATTTAATCCTCCTGGGGCTAGATGTCTCAGGGTAGGGTGGTACACAAGGGGTACTTTCCCATATCTAGGAAGAAAAGAGGATAATGGGGGAAGGAATTTGTAAGAGTGAGTCTGGGAGAAGATTGGGGTGAGGGCGATCAGAAATTAAAATGAATAAATAAGTAATGAAAAAAGTACGAAAAAAAATAAAGTAAAATTTCACATTCGAGGGAAACCTGCAATTGATACACAATGCTTGGTTAGATTGTTGTTTATAATAAAAGTTTCAAACTTAAAATCTGAGAAATATGTTATGACCTGCTCCATGCTATCAGATACCATTCATTTCTTATTTTCTATTAATAGCAGTGTTACTGATGAAGTTGATGTCGACTGTGAGAATTCCATAACAAATAATTCTCTTAACCTTGATACACATTATTAATTACTTCTTGATTATGACTAATGCATTTCTTTTATATTTTACAGAAACAAGTATTTTTTATTCTGAAACAACAATATCCCTCTTTTTATCTATGAATTATCACATACTTTGTAGTTTGTGCGTCTGTCAGATTTACCTACTACCTTATTATAAGTTTGGAAATATACTTTTCTTATAACTTTGAGGAAAAGAATCACATTTTAGTTTTTCACATAAGAGGGATTTTTGACTTAGGCTAAGCTCTCTTTGAACTCCCCATTCCCATGCCTGTATGCTTGGATTACTTATCTGTGCTGCTACAGCTAGACAAATAAAGCTTATACAGTCTGGTATACTGTCAAAGAAGCACAGTGAGAAACAGGACACTCCCATCATTCTGTACTGTGTGTTGAGTTTGCCTCTAGTGTTTTACTTGAAGAGTATTAATGGGAGGAGATGTCCTTGGTCCTATGAAAGCTTGATAGATGCCCCAGTGTAGGGGAATTGAGGAAGAGGAGGTGGAAGTGGGAGGGTAAGTGGAGGAACACCCTAATAGAAGTGGGTGGAGGAAGGATGTGATAGGGGGTGTCTGGGAGAGAGAGAGAGAGACATGGAAAGGGGATAACCTTTGAAATGTAAATATAGAAATTATCTAATAATAAATAATAATAATTTTACAAAATATTATTACTTTCCATATGTAACCTTTGCTGCTAAGTAACGAGAAGAGGATGAAAAGGACAAAAAAAAAAGAGAGAGAAAATAAAAAACAAAACATGATGTCGACGTAAAGAAACATAAAATTCAAAAAATGTAAAACATTTTCAGTAACATTGACAATCTAGATTTATAGCATACCACCACATAATGCACACCTTATTCAGTAAAAGTAAAACTCAAAGGAATATTTTGAAATTAAGGAAATAAAAATACTATGAAATGCTGACATGTTTTACTTTGGGTAAATTTTTTTTAATGAAAATTTTTTTTCTTTATTAGATATTTTCTTCTCCACTGGGTAAATTTTTAAAGCTAATTCCCAATATAGTATCCTTAGACACTTAGAATTTGTAGTCATATTAAAGTTGTAATTCAACTCTACAAATATATGAATTTGGGCATGAAAATATTGATGTATTTAAAGAAATATATGTATTTATTTACATTAGTCACACACGTATGATAAGGGAAATAAATGACAACTAATGAATATCTACAGAACTCTTTTTTTTAAAATATTTTTTGGTTTTGTTTTTGTTTTTCAAGACAGGGTTTCTCTGTGTAGCCCTGGCTGTCCTGGAACTCACTTTGTAGACTAGGCTGGCCTAGAACTCAGAAATCCGCCTGCCTCTGCCTCCCGAGTGAGCTGGGATTAAAGGTGTGTGCCACCACGCCCGGCAAGAACTCTTTCAATAACTGATAAGCCACTATTGAAGAATAGGCCTTCAGTGGGTATGTTTTCTGTACACTTGTAGCTCTATGAACATAGGCTAAATAGGACATACAGATAGAGAGACTGGTGCAGTGTTTTGTCCAAGAATAATCATTTAGATTGTTGCAATTTAAATGTGTTTTCTTTAGAACATATTGACTAAATGTACCAATACATAGCAAGTATAGAAGAAATTGACCAATCATAAAAATTTACTAATATTAATCATGACATCATTGCATTAAATTTGTATATATCTGTTGGTGCTAAAATATTTTTCTCAGTCCCTTTTTTATTTACTAAAGATTACAGTAGAGGTTACACAAATTGTATTAAAATTTTCCTGTAATTATAAAAATATACTTTGATGCCCTGATAACATAGTTTGGTTAAATATCTTCAAGAAGAAGTATATTATAAAGACCAATATCCTATCTTTAAAGATACATTTAGTTCAAAGTACAGAGAATGAAGTATTAAACCTAGCCATACAGAAGTGGATGCTCACAACCATCTATAGGGCAGAACACAGGGCCCCCAATGTAGGAGCTAGAGAGTACCCAAGAGCTGTAGGGGGTCTGCAACCCTATAGATGGAACAACAATATGAACTAATCAGAACCCCCAGGGCTCATGTCTCTAGCTGCATATGTATTAGAAGATGGCCTAGTTGGCCATTATTCGGGAGGAAAGGCCCCTGGTCTAGCAATGTTTATATGCCCCAGTACAGGGGAATGCCAGGGCCAAATAGTGGGAGGGGGAGGGTAGGGGAGAAGGGCGGGGGGGTGGGTATCGGGGACTTTGGGGATAACACTTGAAATGCAAATGAAGAATTTCTCTAAAAAACAAACAAACAAACAAACAAACAAACAAAAAACCTAGCCATACTTTGACAGTATTTTTAACCTTACAGTAACTGAAAGAAATTAGTGATTCAATTTATATGAAGTACTCAAAATAAGAAAATTCATATGGACAGAAAATAACAGACCATCTGCATGGACTAGGGGTAAACTGGGGAAAAGAAAATTTCTGGTGGTTCCTGTAGAGTTCTACCTGGAGGTGGTAATGAAAATATTTGTAAAATATTGTGATTAAGGCTTTAAAATTCTGTGGATATGCAGTAACAAATTGTGTATGCATTTTAAATAGGTGAGTAATATTTTATATGAATGAGCTCTCAATAAAGCTGCTAACAGAAGCCTGTTCAAATCTTTTGTAGTAAAGATATCACTTAATTTTAAATATCTCAATATCTAAAGAAAAAATGTGCTAGAGAATTAATGAAGCCATTAAATTAAATTGCCATATGGGTTCCACTTCAGTTTTAAATTTACTATGTTGAAAGTCACCATAGAAACCATTTCTTACTACCAAGAAAAGAGAATAATGACAATAAAATAATGATGATGATGATGACATTCAAGCAAAGCACTTCCTACATTTTATGATCCATATTAAATAGTAGAGTCAGAATGTAAGAATGGCAAAGTAAGTTATGCTATGACCCCAGAACACTGGGGCAATAGTGGTGGATCAAAATAAAGAATAAATTATGATATTGGAATCTTTTTTAAATTATAATAATTATAATTATTAGTGACATTTAGAAAATAGTTTTGACAATGCTATTTTACTTAACAGCTTTGGGACTGTGTATTTTAAAAGCCTACAATAGCTCACATGTGATGTTAATAAAATATGTCACTGATTTGGGGAAAATGTCCTGACTTAGAACAGTGGCCCAGTAAGAGTTTAAATTTTTGCACACGCAGGAGTATGGGATTTAGTCCAAAGCCCTTAGGCCACCTGGACAATGAATTCACCTTCTGGAGAGAAAAGATGCTTGTGTTTCCTCCAGTGACGGTGTCAGACTCTACTCTGCCAGAAGCAATAAAGCCAAAGCAGTGTTGCTACTTCTGCACTTATCAATAATAATAATAATAATAATTGGAATTCCTACTTGACTTATAGTTAAGTCAATGAAAGTTTCCTCCTGTGTTTTGTGATAAACAATAAGGAGAACAATAATATTAAGATTGTTATACTATTGAAATTTATCTGAGAGCATTTACACAATGCTAACTGTATTGTTGAGCACATGGATGATAAAGTGACGTCTTCCTAGGCCATCCTTCTTAGTACTCACAATTATAATAAAGTCTCAATCTTGCCTCATCTAAAGTAGCTAAAATAAATCATTCTACTTAAATGTGGACTTAGCAAGGACTGACAATGGACAGTTTAAACAAGAAACTCAAATATCATGTTTTCTAGGTCACTTTTGGAGCAATACATTCCTGGTTGTAAAAGTAAGAAGCATTATTTTATGTACCTGAGGTGCACTGAGAATAGATTTTAAATGTTCTACTCACACAAGAATTAGGAAATGCTATAATAATAAGTATTCACATTTAACAATGTATGTACATATTTCCAATACCATAATGCATCCATGACATAGTTATAACTTGACAATATAAGGAAGATATATTAAGAAAACCAAGCACTCCATTTTTGTTACTGAATGTAAAAATCTCTAAGAGATTCCTAAAGCTTCAATAACCAAATTAGAACCACAAGTATGGCTAATATAGAAACAAACTACAAATGCTAATAATTATAACAAAGGATATTTAAAAAATCAATTTGGAAATGTAGCAGTTATTAAATTAACAAATTATTTATTCCATACAAAATACACATATAACACATCTATGTTATATTATTTAAATTCTTTGAATCTTTTTTTTTTGTCCTTAAAACAATTAAACAATTTCACTGGAAACACTGTAAGAAATTTCCATTATTTATCTGGAAATCAGTCCTAAACATCAAATGATAAATATAAACACACAGTTTCTATTTCCATTAACAGTATCAGGTTTCAGGAAATGCATGGTGTTTTAATATCTAAGATAACTTCATTTTGAACTGGAAAGATTTTGAATTTTAAGAAAATAGGAAAAGAGACATTGAACAAAATAGCTCATTTGTTGGTTTGTTTGTTTGTTTGTTTTTAGAAAATCTCTTTAGCATTCCTTCACTTGCCATTTGAAGCACCAGGGAACTATAAAATAAAACACCTGAGGGTTTTTTTTTTTTCATGTTGTTGCATGAATACTTCACTTGTGGGAACTGAGCAATATTCCAGCTCAAACATGGCTTAGGAGGGAGAGAAGCAAGACTCTGTGACAAATGGGGAAATTAGTTAAGCTCATCCCGACTCCTCTGTCCTTCTCTCAAATGAGACTCTGATGGCATCAGCCCCATAGGAAGCTATGAGAGTTAGAAAAAAGTCATTATTGTGGGCTCTGGAAATGATTGGCACATAAAAACTGTTCAGCTGTTGTATCGATATTTTTGCAGTACAGTTACTTTAATTAGTATTATTACTATTTCATACCTGGTTAAATCTAGCTTATATCAATGCTGTGCCTGAGACAACACCGTAGAAATTTAGGTATTTCTTTACTAGAGCTATGAGAATGGAAAAGGAAAAAAAAAAAAAAAAAAAAAAAAAAAGCAATTACCAACCTAATATTCTCCAAAGCCAGAATCTATGAGAGATTTCTAAAACAATTTAGAGCTTCCTGTCTTATGTGAACACATTACTTGTTGTAATTTTATATTAAACAATCATGAAGTAAAAAGGTTATCTTTTTTATAAGACAGTCAAAAATTAATGATAGAGTTCTGTACTTCTTAACAAAAGTTATATCCTATACATAAATGAGGTTATAATTTGTATTTTGCTTTGATTTAACACTTTTCTTGTGCATAAAACAGCATACTCATAACAGTTTTCTTAGAGAAAACTTAGAGAGAGATCCTATGTAAATTCTGCTCTTCCTTAGCAAACATGTTAATTAGATGCTGGAAATTACTACCTCAACTCATTTGCATCCACCATAAATCATATATCTACTGATAATTCCTCTTTCATATTTTGATTTTAGTTTTCTATATCATTTTGAGGAAGAAGAAATAAAAAAAATTCTCAGACTTTTTGAAGATTTTGACTTCTTTACAAATTGTAAGAAATTATGGTTTTGTAGAATTTCTTTCTTAATGTTAGCACTGGAAAGGTACAAACAGGTTAACTTACGAGTCATGGAAAATGCTTCTCATAAAGTTACTGATAAGTCTAAAAAAAGATGGGGTATGTTTTTTAAAAAAGGGTTGATGAAAATGACTGAGCGCTGGGATGAGTATTTATCCTTTCCTTTCCGTGAATCAGAGACATCCATATAATTTACATGCTTTTCTCCTACCTTTGATAACAGATAATAAATGTTAAGTGGGACCTCAGCATATATTAAGCACTTGGATCCTGCTCAGACAGCTTCCCTCCTCATCCTGAGCATTTTTGTAAACTGGAGAAACAGGATGCATCGCAGATCAATTCAATCAATCAACTTTAATCATAACAGAGGAATTAAGCTGCTTTTCAGGCATGATGCAATAGAGAAAATTGCTTGATATTTTTTAAAGCAGCAAACATCCCACAAGAGCTGTCATTTTGCTTTTACATCTGCTCTCCAAATATATGAAGTCTACATTTTCTTGAGGGATGTACAACAAGCCAGGCTAAAGCAATAGGAATCTGGGGGCATAATGCATGTATTTTATGTCATTTTAAACATAGCCATGATCACTGGAAAGAAATAGTCAGAGACAGAGCCCCAGAAGGATTTTTCTCCTCCATTATTTGTTGCTTTCAGTATTTCAGCTGATTTTATAGTGGCAGTAATTTTAAATGCATTCTCCTCCTCTGTGAGATGCACTCTTTCAACCTTCCTAGAGGGGAGCTTGAGGGTCTGATGGATGGTTAGATGTGTACTCACATATATGTGACCATAAAGTACACTGGTAATTCCTCTTTGAATTTGGAATGGCTGAGATTTTGCTGCCTTTCTTTCTGACACTGGGAACAAAAATAAAAACCTCTCCTGCTAAACAGAAGTGAACAATGTGTTTGATAAACATGTAGATTCTCAGACACAGGTGGACACATGCAAAGCATGCAGGCACACACACACACACACACACACACACACACACACACACACATCTGCAAACAACTATGCTCATGAAAGGTATTTTCACCAGAAAATAGTAAACTATTCATAAAGTTGCAGAAAGATAAGAAATTATATTTTATGTCTTGAAGTGGTGATATTTTAAGTCAAAGTAGAGTAAATGCAAAAACAGATGACTTAAGAAAATAATTGTTACTTCACTCAGGATGATGGCACTGATATGTGGATATTAGCCCGGAAACCTAGACTACACAAGATACAATTTACTAAACACATGATACTCAAGAAGAAGGAAGATCAAAATGTGGACACATCACCCCTTCCTAGAATTAAGAACAAAGCACACATTGAAAGAGTTAAAGAGATCATGTGTGAAGCTGAATCCAAAGGATGGACCCAACGACTGTGGCTGCCAGGGATCCATCCCCCAATCAGCCACCAAACATAGACACTATAGCATATGCCAGCAAGATGGTGCTGAAAGGGCCCGGATATAGCTGTCTCATGGGAGACTATACCAATGCCTGGCAAACATGGAGGTGGAAGCTCACGGTCAGCTATTAGATGGAACACAGGGTTCCCAAGGAAGAAGGAGCTAGAGAAAGTACCCCAAGGAGCTGAAGGCGTCTTCAACCCTCTAGGTGGAAGAATAACCATGAACTAACTAGTATCCCCGGGGCTCGTGTCTCTAGCTGCATATATAGAAGAGGATGGCCTAGTTGGCCATCAGTGGGAAGAGAGGCCCCTTGGTTATGCAGACTTTATATGCCCCAATACAGGGGAACGCCGGGGCCAAGGGGTGGGTGCAGGTGGGTAGGGGAGCAGGGCCGGGAGGGGGGAGGATATAGGGAACTTTCTAGATAACACTTGAAATGTAAATGAAGAAAATATCTAATAAAAGTTGAAAAAAATTAAAAAAAAAGAAAATAATTGTTAATTATTATAGCACCTGTAATATAATATTTGCTCCAATGATACATTTTCAGAACACTTTTCAG
Source organism: Mus minutoides (assembly GCA_902729485.2). Lineage (NCBI taxonomy): Eukaryota > Metazoa > Chordata > Mammalia > Rodentia > Muridae > Mus > Mus minutoides. Next base: position 312,169 of record LR750335.1, read on the forward strand.
TGTAACCTACATGATGTCTAGTGATAATTGTTAGCTTAACAGATAGTAGAACCATGGGTCAGCTGTCTGGAAGTATTACAGAGGTAGTAATTGAGGTATTACAGAAGTATTAATTGAGGTAGGAAGACCTGCCCACTATAGGGGGCACCATTCCTTGGTATGGATCTGCCACTGTATAAATGGAGAAAAGGAACTGAATTACAGCACACATTCATTAGTCTATCTATGCTTCAAGGTCCTGCTGCCTTGACTTTCTTTCAAAATGGATAATAACCAAAATAAAATATATACAAGAATAAAACCTTTTCCCCTAAATTTGTTTTGGTCAGAGTATTCATTACAGAAAAAGAAGTCAAGAGACCACTACCCTAACAAAGGGTAGAAAAGAAGAAGATTTAAGTATTTCTTACTTGAATAGATTCTCCTTTTAATAACCAAATTATTTTCTGCCAAATACATAACATGACAGTGAGATATCCAAAGAATTAGATAATATAAGAACTATTTTAATGTTTGAGAGTGAGGTTATCAGTGAATAAATCACACACCAACTACGATGCTGTAAAATGTTGTAAAGGCTATAAAAGAGAAAGTTGGTTCAATTTGGCAATTTCAACATTATTTGGGGACATATTTTCTCTGGTAAAAATGAGATAAACTTATCATTGGCATCAAGCTGGTCAAAGATCATGCCAGTGACTCTGAATACATGCATGGAAAATTTGAGCATTATAAAATTTCTGACAACGTCAACATTACTCCATGAAAATTACTTAACATCAAGTAACTACAACACATTCTGATAAAATATCAGAAAGTCTACATCGCTGGGATTATAAATTCATTGTCAAGTTCTTGTTCTTCTCATTGTCCTACTCAGAGGCTGGGAGCAAAACAATACATTCTTTCTCTGACATGACTGGCTGACCATTCAACTTTCCCAGCTTTTCTCTGATCAAATCACTCCTCTTTGGATGTCGTTCTCCTTACCTCTATCTGCAGTACATGGGCGATCAGCAGAGACTGGGGCTTGCTCTGGATTCTCAGCACCACAGGAGTGACATATTGAGTTAGATAATTCCATGGAGTGGAGGTGTGGGTCTATTCCATGCATGTATTCAGAGTCACTGGCATGATCTTTGACCAGCTTGATGCCAATGATAAGTTTCTCTCATTTTTACCAGAGAAAATATGTCCCCAAATAATGTTGAAATTGCCAAATTGAACCAACTTTCTCTTTTATAGCCTTTATAACATTTTACAGCATCGTAGTTGGTGTGTGATTTATTCAGAGCCCAAATTAGAATTTCAAGGAAAGAAGTGATTTTTCATTTTTCAGAACCAGAGTTTGAGTTGATCACTTACTGCTTGAAGCTAAATTATTAAGAAACAAAATGAGACTCTGGAGAGAAGGATCAGTAGATAAGGGGACTTACAGATCTTTGAGAGGACATGTTTTGTTTTCAGTATTGAGTTTGTGTATCTCAGCTCCCTCTGTAACTACAACTCCTTGGGACCCAACACTTAGGATTCTACAGGAAACTGTACTCACATGCACATAACTACATACACTACACATATATGAAATTTTAGATGATAAATAAAACATGAATGAACTATAATATACAAAAGAGCAATGGAGAAATGAGAAATTTGGATGACCCTGAGGTTTGGGTACATTAACCACAAACCTTTACCATCTAACCATCCTTAACCTTGCTAAGTGAACCAGCATCACTTCTTTCCTTTATGGATATCTGAGTTTGACTCTATGACTTCTGATGAAGTAAAACTTGGCAAGTAAATATGTTTATCTTGAAAATAAATTATTCCATCAGATATCTTTCTAAGCAGGAATTGATAAATGTACTTATATCCATTATATATACTTACATGCATTTCTATGTAAATATCATATGCATAAAACCTAATTCCACATGTTATGTTTATATTCAATGACAAAATTCAAATAATAATGAATTCACAATTATCATGGAAATCACTCTATAATATATTTGGCCCATAATCGTGCTGGTTCCACTGATGGCTAAGGTAGGTAGTTACTCTGTAGCTAATAACTTTAATATTGGGATTTATTTATATCTCCTATAAAGTCTAGTTAATTTGAGTCAGAACCTCAGAACTTTAAATAGGCTTTTGGAAAAGATATGCAAACAAAAGTATTTTCTTCACAATCACTGAAATAGACTCTAGTGAATTAATATTGCCATTCTGTCACTAAATATGTTTACAAATGTAAAGTAAGAATTTGGGGGGGTGGATATGGAAGTGAATTCACATGGGAGATATTCCCACATTCACTCTCTCCTATTACTAATGAAACGTAATAGTACATTCTCTACTAGAACATCCTAAACAATGATGAAAATAAAAAGTAATTATAGGATTTGCTCAATTGTTCATCTTATAGAAATAAACATCCAAGATCATTAAAGTCTACTGAATTCCAACTATATAATTGCACATAATAGTGTGTAAACTGAGTCTTAACTGGTATGTTTATGTCGACCGATGGTGGAAAAGCAAGTGAGGTGTCAAAACTTAAAATGACAAAATTAAAAGTATTTTATATGATATTATCTGATATCAAACCTCACTTACATATCTGAAAGATAAACATTGGGTAGGATAGATGATTCAGTGTGCAAGAGAGCTTGCTGGGTAAACAAGAGGAATTGAGTTCAGATGCCCAACATCCCTGGGAAAAGTAGATTGCATGACATATGCACCTCTACCCCAATGTTGGCAGTGTGATGTATTATAGGAGACAAGGAGTTAGGACTTAGTGGCCATCCAGTGTAGGCAAATTACTCAAAATTGCAGGGTCTGTTAGAGACTGCTTTAAGGGACTATGCCATCATCTCCACGACTGTCACTCTTTTCCTCCCCACATTTTTCACATGCACATACATTCAGTTTACAAGCAAAAACAACAATAATAACAACAACAAAACAAAGAGAAATTACAATGGATAGCAGTATGGTAGTTAAAATATGCATGGATAATTCGAAAGTGTTCTTTCATCCCTTGCATTATTTAACCCTATCTATTTATATAAACAATCTCTTCTGGATGGGTTGAGCCTATCCATTCACTCTATTTTATTATGCTCATCATCAATGTTGTTTTGCTATAGTTTACATTCTATTGTTACTAAGGAAAGTGTGGCAGTCATTAAATTTCTTGATGCCAATACTCCAGACCATTCTCTCTTTAGGAAAAGGAGAAAGAAATTACTAATAATAATAATAATAATAATAATAATAATAATATCCACCAACCCTATCCTTTCATTAAAACAGCTTCTTACCAAGCCTCACCTTACCCAACTTAAACAATGTCATCACAGGCTCTAAAAAGGGAAGTACAATGATGCCAATTTCTTCCTGGTTCTTGGAAATGGATTACCTATAAAGTAAAATGCTTGCTCTTCAGTCTGAAAACCTGTTTTAATCATTGGGTCCTTTATGTATTATACAAATATTCAAGACCTTTTTACTTTTTCTCACTGCACATTGCTATAAAAAAAAGAACAAAACATCACGGGAATGTTACCCTTACAATTCCACAAGGGAGAGAATAACAAGAATTTTCTAAGCTCATTTGAAGTCTAAGAATGCTATTGTACCCATTTTTAAAACCTGATCAAAATTCAGTCTGCTGTTTGTTACTAAATTATGTATCTCTGAAGCATAAATGTGTTGGCTTTAGAAAGTTACAAATTAGTGCATTTCCATATGACTTGGGAAAATGTAATTTTAACCAATTTTGTTTGGGGTGAAAAATACTGTTTGCATTATTTTATAACACAAGGGAGCTGTCAGCCCACATGGTCATCCAATTTCTGTGGCAGAGAGAGCCTCCTTGCATCTCAAATGCTAGGCAATAAAGCTTCTACTTTTCACATTAATGCCACTGGTAACCTATAAAAATGCTTGCTTTCTACACCTTATTTTACAATAGAAAATGTGGTGAGCCTAACAAAAGAATTTGGTGCCTTCTTCGATAGATATTCCATTTTTCACTCCATTATCTTTAATTCAAAAGTGTGAAAGACCATTTGGAGCTGTCTGGAAACTTATTATTTTTAATCCTTTTCAGATATGCTGATTTCATTGCAGTGTGGAGGAGTCTGTGTCATATTGCCTCATTGTCCTCTCCAATGTTAACTAGGCTGAAGTCCTTTGTTCTCCTAGTCAGTAGAAGTAGATATTACTGTTTTCAGAAATGCAGATTTCAAAACTGCAAAATAAACCTTGCAAACAAATGGGGAAAGAGCCAAAAAACTACACGTGGTAATAAAAACAACAAACAAACAAACAAACAAAAAACAAAGCTAAATGGGTAGGCCCTACAGATGAATCTACAAAACATGAAATGTAGAAAGAGTATGTAAGATATGAATGGATAAATAATATATTAAAAACTAGGAAAAGAGATTAGTAGTTAACGTGGCAGGCAGTAGTACTTTAGAAGGAACACACATTGTATGGCACTGTCACGTACGAGGAGAATGAGTTCTATTTTTTTCATTTTTAGGCATTATTTAACATGCATATTTTAGTCTCCTTATATCACGTCATATCTGTAAGCTGCGGTGTGGCAATTCCACTGCAAATGAGAAATATTTTTCACAGTAGTTATTTTTACCAAAGGATACCAGAAAACTTTTACTTAAGGAGACTGAAGTTGGTGAAAATGCCAAAACGGTCCCAAATATCTCACATTCATGGACAGAAAAGTATCTGGCCAGATTGATATTACCAAGATAACACCATGGAGATTCAGAAACTGATATAGGCTGCTAGTGATTCCTTTAACAATGATCAAGCTGAACTAGCTTCTGTTTGTTCTTGTATTTGAAATCACTTTGGACTGCCCAAATGACCATTTGATCACCACTGATAGCAAACATATATATGTAGGTATATCAGCTTAGTCCTGACATATGATACATTTTACATGAAGTAACAAGTATCATATGCACTACAGGTATCTATTGATTATTGGTTGGTAGAACTATATTCAAAATTATAGTAGCCTCTAACCCTAAATCCATGTTGATGTGTTGATTGTATTTCATAGGCAATTATACATGAGAAGGTATCTGTCTTCTCAAATATCAATCCTACATGCAGATGGAACAAGTGATGATAGAGAAAGTCACTGTTTATGATCATAAATAGAAAAAAAAAGTTTAAATTTGCTTCAACACTACATTACATTATAAGATGGGAAGAAAATATGATCAATGGTGAGATGATCTTTTTCTTTTTAACAGTGTTCCTCAGCTGGATTCAAATTCATGATCTTCTTGCCTCCAGTTTATTGGGATCTTATAGGCACTTTCCACCATACCGCACCATAACAAACCAAACTCTCTTAGCGTGGAGGTTTTTGTTTGTTTGTTTGTTTGTTTGTTTTGTTTTTTGTTTTGTTTTTAGTTTTTTTACATTTTATACTCCTAAAAATGACCAGTATTTTCTGTAACAACCGCCCCCCCCTGAATATCAGATGCAGGAATTTTGTATTTCTATTTTGCTAGACCTTGCTGAACACATAATATAGTGTAGATCATAGTTAGGGTAGCAAGGCAGTGAAACAGGCTTATTTTGCATAGACAGTGAGGCAGGCAAGCGTAAGGACTAGTTGAGTTACCTGGCACTTTACGTGGTTTGGGTTATCCACAATTCTCTTTTAATAATGAAGTTGGCAGCCTAAGGTTGTATTGTACATGATATGAGCACAGATACACCCCCCCACTCCAAGTACCCAACAATCTGGACATCATACATGCAGCAAGATAGAAATAAACCTTTTCTCAACAATAGGACAAGCTTCTCTGCTGTTAAACATAGAGTTGCTTTGTAAATATTTTCCCAATTTATAAAACAGATAGACTTTTTAACCCTCTGAATGTTTTTCTGCACATTCAGAGTAAGGATAAACCTTGTCCTCAAAAGAACATCAAATGATCAGTGCCCTTTAGTACCATCAGTAATGTGACCCAAACCTCCTTCTAGTTTATTCTCTTTTTTATTCATTTGCTCTAAATATAATTATCTAGCTACTTTGCAATATAGGTGGGCATTTATTTCATTCTTGAATACATGTAGCAAGCTGGAAACAAGTCTAAGCAGTGACCTGTCCACCAGGAACATTAGAACTTTACTTTTTACTAAACCATGTCTATGCTTATCATGTTGTAATTGATTTTTTTTCTATTTTTTCTTTTTGTCTTTTATTTATTGATTTTTTTTTTACGCTCCAAATTTTATTCCCCTCCCACCAGTATACCCTCTGACTGTTCCACCTCCCGTAACCCCCCCTCCACCCAACCAGACCTCTAAAGTCCCTAGGACCTCCAGTTTCTTGAGGGTTAGGTACATCTTCTCTGACTAAACCGAGACCCAGAAATCCTCTGCTGTATATTTGTTGGGGCCTCACATCAAGAAATATCAAGGCTGTGTTTCAAGTAAAATGAAGATATGTATTAATAAAAACTGAGAAGCCTTCTTCTTGAGCTTCATATGGTCTGTGAATTGTATTTTCGGTATTCCAAGCTTTTGAGCTACTATCCACTTATCAGTGAGTGAATACCATGTGTATGCTTTTGTGACTGGGTTACCTCACTCAGGATGATACTTTCTAGTTCCATTCATTTGCTTAAATATTTTCTGAGGAACCACCAGACTGATTTCCAGAGTAGTTGTACCAGCTTGCAATCCCATCAACAATAAAGGGGTGTTCCTCTTTCTCCATATACTCGCCAACATCCTCTGTTTTTGATATTAGCCATTCTAAATGGTAGGAGGTGGAAACTCAGGGTTGTTTTGATTTGCATTTCCCTGATGACTAAGGATGTTAACACTTCTTTAGGTACTTCTTGGCCAGTTGATATTCCTTAGTTGAGAATTGTTTGTTTAGCTCTGCCCCAAATTTTTAATAGGGTTATTTGGTTTTCTGGAACCTGACTTCTTGAGTTCTTTGTATATATTGGATATTAGCACTCTATTGGACGTAGAGTTGGTAAAGATCTTTTCCCAATCTGTTGGTTGCCATTTTGTCCTATTGACAGTGTCCTTTGACTTTCAGAAGCTTTGCAAGACCAAAGTGTGTATGCTTCAGTCCTTCTTAGAAAGGGGAACAAAATACTCATGGGAAGAAATATGGAGACAAAATATGGAGCAGAGACTGAAGGAAAGGCCATCTAGGGACTCCCCTCCTGGGGATCCCTCCCATATACACTCACCAAACTCAAACACTATTGTGGATGCCAAGAATTGCTTGCTGACAGGAGCCTGGTATAGCTGTCTCCTGAGAGCCTCTGCCAGAGCCTGACAATACAGAGTAGATGCTTACAGCCATCCATTGGACTGAACACTGGGACCCCAATGAGGAGTTAGAGAAAGGACTGAAGGATCTGAAGAGGTTTGCAACTCCATAGGAAGAATAAAAATATCAACCAACCAGACACCCCAGAGCTTCCAGGGACTAAACCAACAACCAAAGAAAACACATAGACCCATGGCTCAAGACACATATGTAGCAACAATGGGAGGAGAGACCCTTGGTCATGGGAAGGCTCAATGACCCAGTGTAGGGGAATGCCAGTGCAGGGAGGCAGGAGTGGGTGGGTAGGTGGAGACACACCCTCATAGAAGCAGGGGAAAGGGGATCAGAAGGTCAGTTTCTGGGGGGAAACCTGGAAAGGGGATAACATTTGAAATATAAATAAAAAAATACCCAGAAAAAAAAAAACAAATGAGAAGCTTAAGTAAAATCTCAAATAAATTTTAATTGTTATGAAGAGATATAAGTATATAGAAGACATCCTGACTCATTGAATGGAACATAATTTAATCCTTTCTCTTCCAACTCAACCAGTGTCTCTCAATTCACTTTTCCATGCAAAGATAAACACAAAGTCCATCAATATTATATATTTTCTTGCAAATTATTATATTAACTTATTTGTAGTCTTTTTTGCTCATATACTACTTAAGAATTTTGACAACTTAACATTTTAGTTAATACATCAACTTGAGTATGTATTATATTGTGTTTGCTTACTTTTGTAATTTATTATATGTTTGTATACACAACTACATCTTAGACTATGCAAATATATGTTAAATCTTCTCTTATTTTAATGCATGCCCTGTATTCCTTAGAATGAGTATGGTATTTGTATTTTGATGTACACTGATGTGTTTAAAATAGTTTTATATCATCATGCTAAAGGTTAGAAGAATTTGATTGAATACAAATTTCAAGACAAGCCTGGACCTAGCAACTTATACAGCATACAGGTATTTCAGTTTTTCCAATCAAAATATTTATACTTTTAAATGTTCATTTATTTTAAATAAATAATACAGTCATCAGGGACATTTTCAAATGGAGGCTATAATTAAACTTATTATAGGAGAGAATTGTGCTTTAAATGTATTTTGGAACAAAAGAATATAATTTTTAAAATTTTTTGGTTTTGTAATTATTCACCAAAGAGAACCTACACCATTTAAATGTTATTTGTTCTTGATGTTTGAGGAAACTTTACACAAACAAGAGGATAGGACTAGAAGTTAGCATGATAGGAATGATAGATAGCACCCAACCATTGAACTGTAGTCAAGGAATCTTATGGTTGAATTGGGGAAGGATTGAAGAGACTGAAGGGGAGAACAACCTGGTAGGAAGACCAACATATGAAGACCACAGGGAACTCCCAGAGACTGAGCCACCAACCAGGAGCATACACAGGCTGAGCCGAGGCCCCTGGCACAAATATAACAAAGAAATAACTTAAAGCCTCAGTGAGGGTTGTCTCTAAATTTCTGTGTTCAGTGGATGCCACCTTAAATCACTCTACACAAATTGTCACCCGAATTCAAATGCTCAGGCTTGTAGTTCTTCGTTTATCCTACTGGTCTGAGTAATTTTAAGTTTTCACATGGCATTTTGCAAGAGTTTGGGACACTGAGGAACTTGTCATGAATACCATGGATGCTGTGTTATATTGTACTGTTAGTCCACGCACAGTGGCTGTTTTGAGACAAGCCTGTAGCTCGCTTGGGTATCATCTCCATGGTAACTTGTTTACAAGGACTGAAATACAAGCTGAAAAATTCAAGGTTAGCTTTTCCTTTGTTGCTGTTTTGATGTTCTTGGCAATCAGAATAATGTGGCTCGAAGATTTGATTTAAACAGCCTCATGACAGGCTGAGCCAAAATAAAACTCCATACAAAATGTGCCTTCTTCATCTCCCTTTAGAAAATAAGGGAGAGAGGATTAAAACTGATCTTTAATCAGAAACATCAGTTATAACTCTCTTTCATATTCTAGAACAACTGTCCTCTTGCTGCCCTTTGAAATTGCATCATGGAAAATAGGTCTAAGCCCTTGAATCTTTTGGAGCAATCATTTCCTTGTGCATATGTTGTTCCTTAGATGAGGAATTTGGTTTGATTTTACTGCCATTGTATTGAAATAGAAAAGGGACAGTTTAGTACCTGTGCTAAATCTTGCCACCCTCCAAGAAAATGAGCTTTAGGATTCTAAAAATGGACTGCATTGTAAATATTATACAAATTATATTCTTTCAAAAATAATTATAAAAGAACTCAAGTTGTAACGGTAGTTTATTAGAAGGCTTATTGTTATTATGAAAAAATTATTTTATAAAAAAAGGAACTACCATTTTTGTTTGTTAGTGTCTTAAATTAAGTCATATTTTAGATCATAATTCTACAGACCCTTGAAATTTCCACTAAGTCGTGAAAGGTAAAACAACAACATTTTATATTTTCATTGCTTTTTATAACATCCTTTTGAATTCTCAGAATATTTGAATAATTCAACACAACTTCTAAAAGTAGAAGACAATATCCAGTACAATTCTATCATTAAAAGTATCATCATGTAGAATAGTATTGATCTGCAAATATAATAAGGGGCCTATTAGCATAAAGGTGATGATTTAGGCATAATGGAAGACAGATTTTTAACACACAATTGCATTTAGATTTAGCATTGTTAATGTAGGTACAGTGGAAAGATGATCAAGACATACCTCTTCCCTTAAGACTCTAAATCTCCCCCATCCTTCTGTATCTGAGACATGTGTGTGTATCAAACAAGCAGCATTGAATGTTGCAATAATTGTTTTACTTGCTGCTCTCACCTGTAAACTGCCATCACCATGCTTGATATAACATTGCTTAGAAAGAATACGTTTTTATGGTTGGTAATCTTTCCAGGATGTTCTTATGGTCATCTCTTCTCAGACAGCAAACCTGGGGATTTTACTCCTGTCATTTCCAAAGCTGATTTGTGTAATGGTTTACTTTCTTTATACTAGGTGCTTGTTCCTCGTACTAGCCTTAAAAGAATGCTAATAAGAGTTTGATAGAAAGAGTATACATACATGCTAGACAGGTATGGCCAAATGTCTCCACTCTCAACATCTGCAAAGAAGAGTCATGAAATGCCGTGTATGGACTGGGTAGATGCACTAGCTTAACCAGAAAATGGTTTAAATAGAAGATACTCCCTCATGTACAAGGTGAAGAGCAGTTGGAGACCCCTGAAGTTCATGACATCAAGTCTATGTGAAAACACACATACCTGCACATTTCCAAACATGGTTAAACAGTCACACATGTACCTATATACATACATGAGAGTATACTTACACATACACACACACACACACACACACACACACACACACACACACACACACACAAGTAAATTGCCATTTTCCACTTTGATAAATGCTTTATTAGATATTTTCTTTATTTAAATTTCAAATTCTATCCCCTTTCTTCCTGTCCCCTCCGAAAACGCCATATCCCATCCTCCCTCTTTGGAGGACACTTTTTAATTTCTTTGAAACTGCAATTGAAGAGCCCTAAGATCTTTTACCCAGAAAGAATGATTTTCATTCAGGCAGTGATTTGATTTTCTAACTCAAATGTAATTGTGCTAAATAGAATCTATTTATTAAAAGTAGACCAGACCTTACTGAGTTTTGAAAATACAAACTTAGGCTTGGGTATTCTATTTGCATAAAATACTACATTCTCTGTCTTATATTTAACTGGGCCTTTAGCTTTCTCCTGTCTAGCTACTTATCCCCATTCTGTTGTGAATGGTTGAGGACATTTTTATCTTCGGTACTATACGTTTCATGCACAAATTTCAAGTTCAAGTAAGAGCCTTACATCATATATACATATACATATATATATATATATATATACATACATACATATGATTATTCAGCATGCAGGGTTACCATTAGAAAAACATTGCAAATCAGACATTTTATTAGAAAATAAATTCTTTCAATTACTCTTTGAGACAAGATTGAAGTAACCTACAGATGATCCCAATTTAAATGAAAAAGTTCACTTTAATCAATTTACTTCCAACATGGCTGCAACCAGAGACCAATAAAATTCTACAGAGTAGCACACAGGTGATTTTCACTACACGTTATGAGTTTGGTTTGGAAATAAATAGTAAAGAATGGTGCTTTTCCCTTAATGAGTGTGTATTAAAATAGATGCACCCACTGCCAATGGTGTTATGGGAACTGAACTGCAAAGATCGTTATATGTTGTCAACAACACAATTAAGAAACACCATGCCTCTTCAGTCCTTTAAACTAACCATTTACTTTAATTAAGCTCACACTGTGGAACCTTTTTTTTTTTTTATTTCTTATGAAAGATAGAATTTAAGAAATAGTGAACTGGGTATCAGAATGAATTTTAAATTCACTCTCACATTGAAGAGAGCAAGGGCATTGAAAGACATGCTCTAGAAATGGGAGATTAAAATATATATGCAAAGAATACTGCAAAATTTGTTGCTGATAAATTCAGTAATTTATAACAATAAACAGGATAAAGAGATTTAAAATGGCCAGCATCCCAAGTCTCAATTCTGATGTCTGGTAGCTATATTTGCCAAAAACTATGATCAAGCTATGAATCATTTGAGAAGAAGAGATAGATGATATAGTCAAGCATGTTTATATGGTGCAGACATTGTGATAACAGCACATTTTCACAATATGAACATGCCAGCTATTCCACTTCAGGCTCCTCCTTTCAAATGGCACTATGTTCACAAGGGTTTTTATTACTTATTCATTATTCATTCCATTTCCCCTGGTTGCTACTCAATTAATATTCAGACAAAATAGATCATTTTAAGTCTTATTATAATCAATAACTAAGAATGAAAAATCAAAAACAATTTACCATTCTCCACATTTGCCTCTACATTGATTGCATCAACTTACTATGGAACCCAAGCAATTATAATAACATATAAATAAAATCTCTTCTTTGAAGGATTAACAGTTATTAATTCTGTCAAATCCAAAATGATATAAGAATAGATGGGAAGTAACTAGATAGTATTGCTTGATTAAATCGTTCCTATTACTAGACTACCAAAAGAGTTTGCAATATAAGAAAAATATATAACACATTTTTTGTAAAAAAATATCATATATGATATATCAATATATATCAATACATATATAAACAGGAAATGTCTTTGATGAAGCAAAATAAAGTTGATATTATAAGATTGTTAATATCACAGCCTTTTACCGGGCGTGATGGCGCACGCCTTTAATCCCAGCACTTGGGAGGCAGAGGCAGGCGGATTTCTGAGTTCGAGGCCAGCCTGGTCTACAAAGTGAGTTCCAGGACAGCCAGGGCTATACAGAGAAACCCTGTCTCGAAAAACAAAAACAAAACAAAACAAAAAAAACAAAAAAACAAAAAAAACAGCCTTTTAGAAGTGAAACCCAGAATTTTGAATAATACCTTAGATCTCTAATTAGAAGTAAAATCTATATAAGTATTTCATATATGTATAGCATATATTCTATATAGTATCACATGTATATGAATCTTATAGACAGGTATTTTTGTTTGAAACGAAAGGAAGAATGTGGTGGGAGGTGAAGGTCATGGCTGATAAGGCAGCATAAATTCAGATTATTCATTGAAAAATCGATTGGAGAATGTTAGGATTATATTTATAAGTAAAAATAAAATTTAGTTATAAAATGATCAAATAGGTGTATTTTTTAAGAATGTTAAAATATTTATGTAGAATTGGAGCTGCTATTATAGCAACTGGAGAAAAGAAAGTATTTGATTTAGTGTAAAATAAAAATAAAAAAATTGCATGGTCAGTTAGCATTTAGTGTCCTGCTAGGAACAATTGCACAAATTTTGAAATTTTTAATTTGAAATAAAAAGAATATAATTTCAAGAGCAGAACCAAAGAGATAATTGTCTAGTAAAATGATCTTGAATATCCTTAGATACATCAGGGGAAGAATGTCTTTAATAGTGCTTTTCTAGTTTTATTTAACATACTAATATTGATCCACAATTCAATTGTAAGTAAAGTTCTACAAACATTATTTAAATTCCTCTATGCTAGGACCACAAATACTCTAAAGTTTATCTAATATCTGTCTTTCATTATTTTTCTTTACTAAACAAGAATGATCACTTAAGTATATTATTGTACTTGAATGCTCCCCTTATCTATATAAATCTTCATGAAATAACTTGGGATAAATTCACTACACCCTTGAATACTAGAGACACTGTTTACATGTAATTTTTTATTTGGAAATGAAAGAAAGCAATAGAAATAAGCTAGTTATTGGCCCTTCTTTAATATACTTTTAGAAATCAATCTTGAAATGCTTCACTAACTTCCACTTTCCTGTCCAACATTAAAAAAAAAAATTCTGTCCCTTGACTACAAATAGATTCTCCAGTGAATTATTAGCTATCATTTTGTAATAAAATTTAAACAAGGTGTACATTTGTACTCTTGTCACTGATGACCCCCCCCCATCATTGCATATTAAATTAGAACACCACAGTCCCTTATTCTTCTAGCAAACATGTTGACTGGCAAACCAGGAAAGAAAGAAAATTATCTCTTGAAAAGTCTTACTTACTGTTAAAAGTTGAAACTTATTTACTTTACTGTTATGCTCTTGGAAAAAGACATGATGACTGAATAAGTAACTCATCAAGAGAGGACATACACAACTAAATCTTACATAAGACAGGACACAAAAATGAAAAATGGAAATATTTAAAGTGCACCCGTATAAAGACCAACTTAACAAACAGGTAACTGAAATACTGACTACCCAATGGTTATAGGTAATAATAGGTAATAATAGGATTGCTGTAAGGTAATGTCTATTCTGATATAAGCTAATGTAGAGAATAGAGAGCTAAATGTGTAGGGGGCCAATGAAAAGAAAATTCTAGATTCAGTAATGTAGTCAAATGGTCTGTAGTTCGGTATAGTCTAATAAGTCCTAGTGAGAAACTTGAGGCTTAAATAAATGTATTATTGAAAATGTATAGTTCAATCACAATTTAGACTTGAGATATGCATAATTATTTTAAGTGATCATATTTTACCTATTTTAAAAATTTGTTTCCTGTTAAAATCAATTTTGTATTTCAGAAATGAACCTAGGTTAGCATCATTCATTTTAAGATGGTTTGCAACAACATGAAGAACTATTTTCTATTTTCTCTTCAACAAAATACATTGATAAAAATTACTGAGCCCTGAAATATGAAAATTTCCTGAAATTAATTAATAAGAGCCATGAAAAATTGGTTCATGCCCTGAGTTGAAAAGAAGAAAATTAATAGATTAGGGTAATTAATTCCTACATCTTGTATGTTTAAGGGCCTGCTTATATGTGCCAACAATCTTTTGGCTGCCTCCCAAATACTAAGATGCTGGATTTTTTTTTTCTTATTTCTTTTCTTAGTTTAACCATAGTGTTATTATGCAGAATCCTCTAAGCACAGAGTTCAATTCTGGCAACAAATGCTTTTCTAATTGCATCAGTTCAGCCATTTTATTTTTACTTAAACATAATTTGAATTCCTGAAAGTATCTATTTGTTGATGTCCTTCCTTTTGAGTTGTTTTAGAGTACCTTCTACAAGTGATTATAAATCATCATCTATTTGCTAGTCAGTTTGAAAAAAATATGTAAATTACTAGTACTATCGTTAAAATTTGTGTGTATTATGTCATAGTTAACAATATTTATGGTTTAGATGGAATGTCGTCATAGGAGAGAGGGATGGCAGACAGTACACACATAGCAAAGAAATTCTGAGTTTGAAAAGGATGTTCCTGTATGAAGGAAGAAGAGGAAAGTGGAAAAAATGTCCCCAATTAAATAGAGAAGACAGTTGGAAAAATACTTTCAGACAGCCTGCAAAATCATTTTAGGTGAGGATTTAAAAGTTGTTATTTTCTCCTTTGGAAGGATAATTTTAATAGTTTTCCTTTAACTGTTTGGAAAGGAACATTTGCATGATTGAAATTGATTTCATTGAAGATTGAAAGGAAACAGCGAATGTTATAATCAGCTCATCATAGAAGCTCTGAGAGAGAAAATTCAAGTTGAAAGTGCAAGAAAGATAGGGTAAACAGGTCATACTTACATGAATGCCAACATAAGACTAAATTTTGGTCAGTATAAGGTTCTGTGCCCCAGTATAGGGGAGTGCCAGGACCAGGAATGGGAGTGGGTGGGTTGTGGAGCAGGAGGAGTGGAGAGGGGATAGGGGATTTTCAGAAAGGGGATAAAATTTGAAATGTAAATAAAGAAAATATCTAATTAAAAATGTGTTTTTCTAGTTCAAAAAAATACTTTAGTTATTTTGAAGTTACTTTGATAGTAACTTAATATATTTAAAGTGGTCATTTTCTTTCCCACGTTCCAGGATAAAGAATAATGTTGAGAATCTTCAGGAACTGGTGTAAGAAATAGCTAGCGATACCTGAAAGTATACCTCAGATACTGCATAGTTTGTTTAACAAGAACAAAGCCCATGACTTGATCCATAGTACTGAATAAATGAAGTAAGGTGATGGTGATAAACACTGGTCATCAGAGAGATTTAAGGTTATCCTGTGCAACAACTGAGTTTGTTGCATATAAAAGAGAATATTAGGCAATTTTATTTTTTTAAAAAGTGGAAAAGTAACTTTTAATCACCAGCTATAATTGTCAACTCAGAGGCTTACTGATGACTGAGCTTTTCCTGTCTTGTTTCTTGTAAACTCTGCCTAGCTGGTTCAACACAGCTGTTCTGGAGGTGGGGGACAAAACAACAACAACAACAACAACAACAACAGAAAACAAAACAAACAAAACAAAACACCAAAAACCAAAAGCCAAAGACAAAAACAAACTAAACAAACAAACAAACAGCCGGGCGTAGTGGCGCAAGCCTTTAATTCCAGCACTGGGGAGGCAGAGGCAGGCGGATTTCTGAGTTCTTGGCCAGCCTGGTCTACAAAGTGAGTTCCAGGACAGCCAGGGCTACAAAGAGAAACCCTGTCTCGAAAAACCAAAAAAATAAAACAAAACAAAACAAAACAAAACAAAACAAAACAAAACAAAACAAAACAAAACTACCACCACTAGCAACAAAAACCTCTCCTCTCACCGATTCAACCTGCCTTCTCTTGGATTCCCACCATTATGCTCTTCTTGGCCTCAAAGTAACCTTGTCAATCTATTCCAATCTTCTGGATCCTTCTGATTCTTTGACTCAAACTGTCTTCACCTGAAACCTTTTGTTGTAAAAACTGTCCCGGTAAAACTGCCTCCTCTCTTTGCACAAACTGAAAGGAACTCAACAGAACTCTACTGCATTGCCGGAATTCAAGTGAACTGTGTTCTATATAGACATCATTGTTTTGGATTAAATGTGTGCACTCAAGGTTTGTCTTCATTCCAGCCAGATCTTACTGCAATCTAGAATGTGTCTCCAGTCAGATAACAAATTGTCTACGGATGTGACTAAAAAAACCACAGGATGACTTTATGTAAAGAAAAAAGATGGGAAAACTATCTGAATTGCTGTTGGAAGTGGAACAGACCACAGATTACACAAACCAGTGACATAGAGCATGTGAAACCAGACAAGGATGTAACAAGACCTGGAAAGCCTATTTAATGTCAAACTATCTCAAGCCGTCCTGTACACATATATACAAATGAAGAAGTGACTGACACGCAGCTTTGAGCCATAAGTCCCTGGCTAAATACAAAGTACTTTATGAACAATTTCAGTCTCAACAGCACACCCAAGGCTTACATATATTGATTGTAAATGTATAGAAAGAATACTTATTAGTTAATGGGGTATCACTGTAACGTTTAATGAATTGTTAGTATGTACTAACTACTAACTTTTCATCACAAGTCCCATGTAATTTTTTTTAAATTAACAACCAAACATGAACTAGCAACTAGCTTTGGAGAACGGGGATCATATTACAAGGTATTCTAGCAGCACATTTGAAATTTCAGAATAATTACAGCATATTCCATCCAATGTGTAATATACACAACTGAGTGTAAGCAGCAGACATTGTCTTTGAAGGTTACAGGAAGACATTGGACTTTATCAACATGTTAAACTTCATTAATTCATTTCAAATCAATTGAAGAAAATAGGCATAAAAAATAAAAAGGAGATGTGATTTAAAAATCAACCCTATCAAATAAATAATATCCCAAAGAGATGGAAATTATAAAAAGAAACAGGTAGAAATTCTGCTGTAAAATACCTGGCACAAACAACCTAAGGGAAGAAAAGTTTATTTTAGTTTAGTATCTGAGGCTACATTTCATATGATGAGGAAGGCTTGGTAACAGGCACTCTAACAAATGATTCCATATCTTCTTACAGGTAACTTCAAACAGCAAACAATTTCCCCATGCCAAACCACAGCAAGCTACAATAGGATGGGTACTAAGACCCCAGTGCCTAAGCACATCACAGAGGTAAAATTCACAGTCAAAGAGACCATGCTTCCCAACGTGAAATAAACGTGTGGTACTCCAGTCAGATGGTCAGCTGGGTACTAACCAGAAACAACAGAAGACAGACTGTCATTAAGAAGACAAGCTTGAATTGCTGCGTCCTCTGGTTTCACATCAATAGAAAAATATAGGAAATGAAAAGGATAAAATAAAACATAGAAAATCAAAACGTAATATAAATTTGCTTTTCTAGTTTAAGAGTGATACTAAACAGGGAACTCTGCCTCCCAGGAGACATTTGTCAGTGTGTAGAAGAATCTTTGTTTACACAAGTGGAGAGTGCTGAGAGACAGCCCCTCACAACACAGAAGTGTGTGATCCAAAATGTCAATAATGCTAAAGATGAAAAAGCTTGCACCAGTACACCCCAAATGTCTAAGAATAAATTTATTTTTTTTATATTTCATCTTTCTATGGTTGCCTACAAAAACCCTACATTATGTTTAATGTGGAGAATCCTCAATTTTTGTTGGAAAGGTAATCACACAGGATTGGCTGACATTCAAAAGCCAGATCCAAGTATAACTTTTTTGAAGGTTAAATTTCTTTCAGCTACATCCAAATCAAGACGGGATTTGTCTGGAGAGATTACAAATGCTGGCCATCCTCTGACATGTTTCTTTATCTGTTAGAGAATATATAACAAATGCTGGTCAGGAATAGATCCCCTGTCAATTTCCTCTGTGCCTTTCCCTTAGCTCATTTTCTCCAGCCTGGTAGAAATAAAGCAGAGACAGACAGGTTGTGTATGAGAAAGGAAAAGAGAGCTGGAAAGAAACAGAAAAACTAATCCACTGTGATACCAGACTTCACCAAAGACAGTGTGCCATGTCTCAAAGGAGCGTCATTTTGAATATCTGTCGAGACCGAGGATACCGATAGGAACTATCTCACTTAGTTCTACGTGAAAGTCTGAAACTTCAGTTAACATTGACGTAGTGTTTTATCAATAGAAAGGTAATTCTATCAGTAAAATAGAATGTTAATCATACAGAGGTCTTTAAAACTATAACAGTTAGAGACTAAATAACAGATCGACCCCGTCGTATACAGTAAAGTATTTTGCTACATTGGATGTCATAAGGCCACCTAAAGTGTAGAAACATTAGGAGAAGCAGAAAATTATAGTGAGCAATCATTATACCTGAGAGTATTACAATTGGATATATTTCTGTTAGTGTTATAATTATATCAGTTAGAAGTTTATTTTATCCATATAATCTATCCCTGTAATTGTTATATCTTTATCTTCTGTAATCTGTCACAGTTATGTGACACAGAGAAAGAACATCCTATTTATGTTGGATAATATAATAGTGATGTTCTTTAAATCCTTCTTTCTAGGTGACAAGGGGACAAAAGGCTTACCAACTTGATAGTATAGCCTTGGCTTTACAAACAGGCAAAGCTATGTCGTCTTTGTCAAGGTTGAGCTAAGCACCATCTTCACATGGTCCAATACACCAAAGAGGGAAGTAGGCATAATCCTTCCCCATGGGTAATTCTGCTTTACTGAAGTGCATTTTCTCTTTTATAGAAGAAGCTGATGAACTGTAGGTCAACCATAATCATACATGGCACCAGAGCCTCTGCTGCATCTGTTCTTCTCAACCGGACTAATTCCTCATTGCTCATAGTCCTCCTTCTCAGTATTAATTTCAAAGGGGCCCTTGCTTTTCTTTCCACTTTCAAATTCCAGTATCATATTTCATCATTTTACTATCATTCATGTAAAGAGTACTTTCCACATCACTGACAGCTTTGAAGAGAAATTCTCTATACTTGCATGGCCTCATGGGGCCACCTTCTTTAATATCTGTCGAGACCGAGGATACCGATAGGAACTATCTCACTTAGTTCTACGTGAAAGTCTGAAACTTCAGTTAACATTGACGTAGTGTTTTATCAATAGAAAGGTAATTCTATCAGTAAAATAGAATGTTAATCATACAGAGGTCTTTAAAACTATAACAGTTAGAGACTAAATAACAGATCGACCCCGTCGTATACAGTAAGGTATTTTGCTACATTGGATGTCATAAGGCCACCTAAAGTGTAGAAACATTAGGAGAAGTTAAATTAAGTTTATTTAACTTTTATCCACTTTATTTAACATCTACCTGCTTAGCTGCTCAGGACTGTACTTCCAACAATGCGTCCTCATCAAATCTTTGCTCTCTACCAGTCATTTTATACAGTCAGAGTAATTTTACTTTATTTTTTTGAGACACTAAATCCCTTTCTTCTTTTAGGCCACACATTCGGTCTGATACTTTCTTTGCAGTAATCCTATTCCTCAAGTCAGTTATCTTTATTCACTGTTTTCAATTCTTCTCTGACTGGTCATGCCCACAGTTCCATTGAAATTGCTCTTGTCAGGGTCACCAATGCCTTCCAAGTAGAAAAATCTAATAGTCACACCTCACTTCTCACCTTGACATCACATTGGGCACAGTTAATTACTACATTCATTGATACCATTCCTTTGGTTGTGGCCTCACATATATATTAAAAAAAAGTTTTGAATTTCCTCCCATTTCATTACTCAATCCTTAATATTTTTCTTCCCTTTGATATATTCTAGTAGAATGAGCTTTAATTCAAATTATGAAACTCATATATTCTTGGTATTGTAGTGTTTACTTGGCTAGCTAGTCTGTTTAAGACTGTAGATATACTCACACTTATTAAACACACCTTGCTAATTGATGTGATCCATGCCCTTGAGCTATGGTCTATCAATTTTAGATTATCAAGATAAAGAACTATGTGCTTACCTTTTCTCTCTCACTTCCCACATCTAATCAGCAAGGACATTGTGCTAATGTTACGCTTAAAAATATCATCTGAATCTTATTGTCTAATTATGATGATGTAAATTGCACTACTGTAAAACATGCCTAGTAATACCCTGACTTCCAGTAGCTAAGTATGTGATTATGTGACAAATGAAAATAAGGTCAGAAAGGTGGTCAGGAAGGTAAGCCTCATGTTAACATGCTTATATAAAAAGCAGAAATATGGAAGCAGAGAGCAGACATATAGAGTGGGTAGATGGTTAGGAAAAGCTGGGTAATTAAGGATCTGCTTCCACATCCAGGACAGTTAGAAATCTACCAGGATTTGAAAAACAATTACAAAACCAAAAACAAACAAGCAAACAAAAGCAAGAGGAGGAATGTTCCCTCTTTATTTTTCAAGGAACAGTGACATTCTAGATTTGTGATGCAAAACTTGAAGCTTTTAATACAGTATGCTAATAAATTTTTGCATTTTAGTTTGCAGTTTGCATTTCATTTTTATCAGTCCAGGCAATATATGATATAGCATATTTATGTATCAGGTTGTCACGGAGAAGACTACTATCTTCCTAACTACTCTTCTGTTTCCATTCTTACTCTATTTACTATGAAATAACTAGAAATGATGCTCAAAAATATAAAGAAAGAGAAGAAGAGAGAGAGAAAAAAAACTGTTCAAATTAGAATTTCACATTAGAATCTTCAAACCACATCATCTTTTTTATTCTAGTGAAAATAAACATCATTACTATGTTCTAAAAGCCATATCCTCATAATTCTAAACCCTTTCTAAACCTTTCAGCATTGGCCCTTTGGATTCTGCTCTCCCTGTCATAGATATCGTGGCTTGGGAACCACCATCTTAGTTTTTATTTATCTGAGGGTCTTGCTAATAATACAGGATTCGAGGCAAATGAGATTTTTTTAGGCATCTTTTTCAAGTTAACTGACCAGCCACCCAGCTTTCTGTAATATAATCTTTGAATTTCAAGTTAGCTCTCCTTAACCTGATATTAGGAATCAATGCATTTTATCCACTTTATTTAACTTCATCATGTTCCTTAAAGACTCTACCCAAATCTCGTGTACTTTCCAAAGTTTATTCTATTTAAAGTACACTCTTATTTCTTGGGCTTCTGAACTTCTCATCCTACTCATAGCTGCCTTTTATTTCTATCAAGAAAATCAACTTCTAATACAGTATCCACCCTGCCTAGCGTCATCTAATATAGCTTTTTGATATAACTTATGAGGAGAGCCATAGAGGACAATATTTTGATCATCTCTTGTATAATATAGATATTCATTCAAACAATGAGTAATCTTGCATCACTTTAGAGTTATTTTTCCCTTTTTTATGAAAATAGAATCACTTTATCTCACACTCTTCAGAACAATTTTACAAGTCATCATAGGAGTGAATGTAGCTTGCTGCTGATTCTTAGGAAGCCAATGAATCCATACTTTGATATGTGAATTAAACTGTAGATATAATGATTTAAATCAAGTATTGTTTTTTATCTGTTTGGCTTCTCTTTGTGAATTAAATATTAATCAAGTACAAGGCAAGGTGATATGAAGTAGACTCATTTTTTTCATTTTTCATATATCTATATCTAGGTAGAGTTTTATCTTATCTGTGCGTCATGATCCTTTTGGTTGAAGTTGGGGGATTCAAACAACTCCTTCACAGATGTCCTAACACCTTCAGAAGACACAGGTATTTATATGACATGTTAGCAAAATCACAGGTATGAAGTAGCAACAAAAATAATTTTATGGTGGGGGGTTACTACAGCATGAAGAACTGTGTTAAAAGGTAGCAGCATTGGGAAGGTTAAGAACAGTGTTTTATCAGAAGTAATTATATTGCCTATACTTAAAAATACATAGAGTTAGAAACTGGAAAGAACCCAGATGTACCTCAACAGAGGAATGGATACAAAAAATTTGGTATATTTACAGAATGGAGTTCTACTCAGCTATTAAAAACAATAAATATATGAAATTCCTAGGCAAATGGATGGATCTGGAGGACATCATCCTGAGTGAAGTAACCCATTCACAAAAGAACTCACATAACATATACTCACTGATATGTGGATATTAGCCCAGAAACCTAGACTACCCAAGATACAATTTACTAAACACATGATACTCAAGAAGAAGGAAGATCAAAATGTGGACACGTCACCCCTTCCTAGAAATAAGAACAAAGCACACACTGAAAGAGTTAAAGAGATCTTGTGTGAAGCTGAATCCAAAGGATGGACCCAACAACTGCAACTGCCAGGAATCCATCCCACAATCAGTCACCAAACATAGACACTATGGCATATGCAAGCAAGATGGTGCTGAAAGGGCCCGGATATAGCTGACTAGGGGGAAAATATACCAATGCCTGGCAAACATGGAGGTGGAAGCTCACAGTCAGCTATTAGATGGAACACAGGGTTCCCAAGGAAGAAGGAGCTAGAGAAAGTACCCAAGGAGCTGAAGGGGTCTTCAACTCTCTAGGTGGAAGCATAACCATGAACTAACTAGTACCCCATGAGCTCATGTCTCTAGCTGCATATATAGAAGAGGATGGCCTAGTTGGCCATCAGTGGGAAGAGAGGCCCCTTGGTCATGCAGACTTTATATGCCCCAATACAGGGGAACGTCAGTGCCAAGAAGTGTGAGCGGATGGGTAGGGGAGCAGGGCCAGGAGGGGGGAGGGTATAGGAACTTTCTGGATAACACTTGAAATGTAAATGAAGAAAATATATAAAAAAGTTGAAAAAAAATACATAGAGTCACATTCACATTAATGTACATTTTCTTGTAACTGTATGAGAGTTCAGTTGACACTATCCATTAAATGAATCTAATATTTTGGGGACAAGCTACATTAGAAATCAAGGTTTGATGAATGCATGTGATTTGGTTATTGTTCTCAAAGTAGGCATGCTTATGAATGTATAAAAGCTAATGAATTAAGCACAAATTTAATTTTTAAATGAATAAATGTATAAAAAATTTTCTTGACAAAAATGAATGCATTCATAATAGAGATTTTTTTAAAAGAAAAACTTTTTTTTTTTGGAATCATAAAATTAAAGGCAAGGTAAAAGTACCAGAATATAGTAAGTTTAGGGTCTTGTGTTCTAGTGGGCAGATAATATAATTTTGAAATATATACATCATACCATGTAGTTCTTTGTCATTTAAAAATGCCTTTAAGTGTCTGTTGGCTTCCCTTTGGCTCCTTGTGTTTCTTCATAAATGAGGCTATGCCAAACACATATCAACTGCATAGGAAATGTTATTAATCTGAGCATAACATGCAAAATAAAGTTTTTATTTTACATTAAGTTTTAGGCCTAACCAAGTACTTCAGTGTTACATTGCCACATGGCAACTTTGAAGTATTGTTTTCCAGTCCCTAACATTGCACGTAAACTAAATTGAGTGACCTCAATGAACACTCTTAAATTGTTTGTTCATAACCAGAGAGTTTATTTCACCTTGCATGAAGCAGAAATAACTATATGTTTATTTTAAAACCCAGACATTGGAATGTTATAAAGACACTATAACTTATTTCTGTTTAAATATTTCTGTTTCTTATTTCTTAATGCAAATTTATCCTTTCTAAATCCTTTTATATTTTATTAAGAGAGTGCAGCTAAATCGTTGTTTTGATAGGTCATTCATTAGAAAGGAAATAAGGATAAGTAATGGATTGAGCCTTCTCATGTATGTAAATTTTACTTAAAGTACTTGATTTTTGTGTTTAAGATTCTCCTTGCAATTTCCTATATTTTACTAGGTTAAATAATACACATATCTTCCTAAAATAAAATTATTGTGTTATATGCTGTGTGTGATATGTAAAGACAAAATGATCTAGGTAGCTTTTATAGACATTCAATTTCTTATTGAGTACATAGAGATAACATGCATAGATATGTTTCTCAAAATCTCTCTTCATGTTTGTGTGTGTGTGTGTGTGTGTGTGTGTGTGTGTGTGTTAACTACCAAAAACATCCAAATAATCTAGATTTTCAAAAATGATCACCAAAAATAATAAAATCCCCTCAAACTAAACATGTTACAAGAATTAAAACTAGCCTGGCAGTGGTGTCACATGCCTTTAATCCCAGCATTTGGGAGACAGAGGCAGGTGGATTTCTGAGGTTGAGATCAGCCTGGTCTACAAAGTGAGTTCAAGGATAGCCAGGACTACACAGAGAAACCCTGTCTCAAAAAAAAAAAAAAAAAAAAAAAAAAAAAAAAAAAAAAAAAAAAAAAAAAAAAAAAAAAAAAAAAAAAAAAAAAAAAAAAAAAAANACCTCTACTGGGCATATATCCAGAAGATATTCCATCTGGTAATAAGGACACATGTTCCACTATGTTCATAGCAGCCTTATTCATAATAGCCAGAAACTGGAAAGAACCCAGATGTCCCTCAACAGAGGAATGGATACAAAAAAATTGGTATATTTACACAATGGAGTACTACTCAGCTATTAAAAACAATAAATATATGGAATTCCTAGGTAAATGGATGGAACTGGAGGCCATCATCCTGAGTGAAGTTACCCAATCACAAAAGAACTCACATAATATGTACTCACTGATATGTGGATATTAGCCCAGAAACCTAGACTACCCAAGATACAATTTACAAAACACATGAAACTCAAGAAGAAGGAAGATCAAAATGTGGACACGTCACCCCTTCCTAGAATTAAGAACAAAGCACACATTGAAAGAGTTACAGAGATCATGTGTGAAGCTGAATCCAAAGGATGGACGCAACGACTGGGGCTGCCAGGGATCCATCCCACAGTCAGCCACCAAACATAGACACTATAGCATATGCCAGCAAGATAGTGCTGAAAGGGCCAGGATATAGCTGTCTCGTGGGAGACTATATCAATGCCTGGCAAACATGGAGATGGAAGCTCACAGTCAGCTATTAGATAGAACAGAGAGTTCCCAAGGAAGGAGCTAGAGAAAGTACCCAAGGAGCTGAAGGGGTCTTCAACCCTATAGGTGGAAAAAATAACCATGAACTAACTAGTACTCCCTGAGCTCATGTCTCTAGTTGCATATATAAAAGAGGATGGCCTAGTTGGCCATCATTGGGAAGAGAGGCCCCTTGGTCATGCAGACTTTATATGCCCCAGTACAGGGGAACGCCAGGGCCAAGATGTTGGAGCTGGTGGGTAGGGGAGCAGGGCCGGGAGTGGGGAGGGTATAGGGAACATTCTGAATAACACTTGAAATATAAATGAAAAAAATATCTAATAAAAGTTGGAAGAAATTAAATATATATATATATATATATATAAATATATATATATAAATATATATATGTGTGTGTATATATATATATATATATAGTCTATCTATATTGTTCTATATTCATTTGCCATTTAAAAATAAAATAAAAAACTTCTTGATAAATGATTAGTAAATAGTTATTTTATTAAAATAATTTCAATTACCACTGAATATTAATAATAAAATCATTATCCCATATCATACATTCACACATTTATATTCATTTTTAGTACCATGACTTCTTGTTCATAATAGTCGCTCAGTGATAGACACAGAAACAGGAAAACATAGATTGTTCATCTTAGTAGATGTCAAAAGGTAAGAGAGGCAGAGAATACATGAGTATTAGAGATCAGGAAGAGGAATGATGTAGGAATTGAGGAAAGTAGGGAGGCAGGGGAGATTGGAGGAGACTGATGAGGAAGAAGAGTTAGAGGACTAAGATAAGAAAGGAAAAGGGGAGTGGAGAAGAGGAGAAAAGGATTAGGTGATGAAGAGGTACCTTATCAGTTAAGAACAATAATTACTCCAATATTTTTATTAGATATTTTCTTAATTGACATTTCAAATGCTATCCTGAAAGTTCCCTCCCCTCCGCCCTGTTCCCCTACCCACCAACTCCCACTTCTTGGCTCTGGCGTTCCCCTGTATTGAGGTATATAAAGATTGCAATACCAAGGGGCCTCTACTCCCAATGATGGCCAACTAGGCCATCTTCTGCTACATGTGGAGCTAGAGACACGAGTTCTGAGTGTTCTGGTTGGTTCATATTGTTGTTCCTCTTCTAGGGTTGCAGACCCCTTCAGCCTCTGGGGTTCTATCTCTAGCTTCTCCATTGTGGTCCCTGTGTTCCATCATATAGATGACTGTGAGCATCCACTTCTGTACGAGACAGCTATATCAGGGTCCCTTAAGTAGACACTTGCTGTCCTATGCATTAGTGTCTGAGTTTAGTGACTGATTATGGGATGGATCCCACCTGTTGGGGTAGTCTCTTTATGGTCCATCCTTTCATCTTAGCTTTAAACCTTATCTCTGTAACTCCTTTCATGTGTATTTTGTTTCCTGTTCAAAGGAGGAATGAAGTATCCACACCCTGGTCTTCCTTCTTGATTTTTGTGTGCTTTGCAAATTGTATATTGAGTATTCTAAGTTTCTGGGCTAATATCCATTTATCAGTGAGCACATATCCAATGACTTATTTTGTGATTGGCTTACCTCACTAAAAATTATATCCTCCCGATACATCCATTTGCCCATGAATTTCATAAATTCATTTTTTAATAGCAGAATAGTACTCCATTGTTTAAATGTACCACATTTTATGTATCCATTCCTCTGTGGAGGGACATCTGGGTTCTTTCCAACTTCTGGCTATTATAAATAAGGCTGCTATGAACATAGTGGAACATGTGTCCTTTTTACCAGTTGGAACATCTTCTGGGTATATGCCCAGAAGTGGTATTGCAGGATCTTTCGGTATTACTATGTCCAATTTTCTGAGAAAACACCAGACTGACTTCAAGAGTGGTTGTACAAGCTTGCAATCCCACCAGCAATGGAGAAGTGTTCCTCTTTCTCCACATCCTCGCCAGCATCTGCTGTCACCTGAATTTTTGATCTTAGCCATTCTGACTGGTGTGAGGTGGAATCTCAGGGTTGTTTTGATTTGCATTTCCCTGATGATTAAGGATGTTGAACATTATTTCAGATGTTTCTCAGCCATTCCAAATTCCTCAGTTGAGAATTCTTTGTTTAGCTCTGTACCCCGTTTTTTAATGGGGTTATTCGTTTTTCTGGAGTCCAGCTTCTTTAGCTCTTTGTAGATGTTGGATATTAGTCCCCTATCAGATTTTAATAACAAAGCTAGAAGGCTAAGTGACAGGAATCTTTGCAATGAACCCAAAGGGATGAGGCAGGAAGGGTCAACAATTCTCTCCTAGGATCCCAAAGAAGATAAGCCTTAAAAATTGTTTGCAGACATCCAAGATCCAAAAAATATAAGACAATTATTTTCTGTTAGATTAAATCTTCTTACCTTCCATACTTACCTTAAGCTTTTAATAACAGGTGGAACCATATATGAATCATGTGCTCAGTAATTGAACAACGTATAGTCTATTACAACCTAATTAATATGTGAAATATTCTTTAGATTTGGAAATATATTGGAAAGCTAATACTTGAGTATTTAAAAGTTAGTAAATTGAAGTATGATTCAGTTATTTACTTTGTGACATATTCATGTAATAATCTATGGCCATGCCCAGCTACTGTCATCTCTCTTAGAATGATTTTCATATTCTTTTTTTTTTTCAAGAATTTATTGTCTTATTCTCAGTAATTATTTATTTATTTATTTATTTATTTATAGATTGATATTTTCTTTATTTACATTTCAAATATTATCCCCATTCCTAATTTCCCCTCCGAATATCTCCTCTCCCTTGCCTCCTCCCCCTGCTCCCCAACCCACCCACTACCATTCCTAGTCCTGGCATTCCCCTACACTGGGGCATAGAGCCTTCACAGGAAGGGGCCTCTCCTCCCATTGATGACCAACTAGGTCATCCTCTGCTACATATATAGCTAGAGCCACAAGTTCCACCATGTGTTTTCTTTGATTGGTAGTATATTCCAAAGAGCTCTGATGATACTGGTTAGTTCATATTGATGTTCCTTCTATGGGGCTTCAGTCCCCTTCAGCTCCCTGGGTATTTCTCTGACTCCTTCATTGGGGATATTATGCTCTGTCCAATGGATGACTGTGAGGATCCACTTCTGTATTTGCCAGGCACTGGCAGAGCCTCGCATGAGATAGCTATATCAGGCTCCTGTCAGCAGGCTCTTGCTGGCATCTGCCTAATGTCTGGGTTTGGTTATTGTTTATGGGGTAGATCTCTAAGATGGTCATTCCTTCGGGCTCTACTCTGAACTTAGTCTCTGTACCTCTTTCCATATGTATTTTGTTCCCCATTCTAAGAAGGAATGAAATATCTACAATTTGGTCTTCCTTCTTCTTGAGTTTCATGTGTTTTGCAAATTGTATCTTGGGTATTCTAAGTCTCTGGGCTAATATCCACTTATCAGTGAGTGCATTTCATGTGTGTTCTTTTGTGATTGGATTACCTCACTCAGGATGATATCCTCCAGGTACATCCATTAAGAATTTCATAAATTCATTGTTTTTAATAGCTGAGTAGTATACCATTCTGTAAATGTACCACATTTTCTGTATCCATTACTCTGTTGAGGGACATCTGGGTTCTTTCTAGATTCTGGCTATTATAAGTAAGGCTGCTATGAACATAGTGGAGCATATGTCCTTATAACATGTTGGATCCGCTTTTAGGCATATACTAAGGAGAGGTATTGCTGGATATTCCAGTAGTACTATGTCCAATTTTCTGAGGAACAGAAAGACTGATTTCCAGAGTGTTTGTACCATCTTGCAAGCCCACCAGCAATGCATTAGTGTTCCTCTTTCTCCACACCCTTGCCAGCATCTGCTGTCACCTGACTTTTTGATCTTAGCCATTCTGACTGGTGTGAGGTGGAATCTCAGGCTTGTTTTGATTTGCAAAACAACCCTGATGATGAAGGATGTTGAACATTTTTTCAGGTGCTTCTCAGCCATTCAGTATTCCTCAATTGAGAATTCTTTGTTTAGTTGTGTACCCCATTTTTTAATAGGTTTGTTTGATTTTCTGGAGTCCAGTTTCTTGAGTTCTTTGTATATATTGGATATTAGTTCCCTATCAGATTTAGGATTGGTAAAGATCCTTTCCCAATCTGTTGGTGGCCTTTTTGTCTTATTGACAGTGTCTTTTTTTTTTTTTTTTTTTTTTTTTTTTTTTTTTTTTTTTGGTTTTTCGAGACAGAGTTTCTCTGTATAGCCCTGGCTGTCCTGGAACTCAACTTTGTAGACCAGGCTGGCCTCGAACTCAGAAATCCGCCTGCCTCTGCCTCCCGAGTGCTGGGATTAAAGGCGTGCGCCACCACGCCCGGCGACAGTGTCTTTTACCTTACAGAAGTTTTACAATTTTATGAGGTCCCATTTGTCATTAAGCTCTAAAACGTCTTTAATTTTATGAGGTCCCATTTGTCATTAAGCTCTAAAATGTCTTTAATTTATTTCTTTATTTCTTCCTTGTCCAAATTATCATTGAGTAGAGCGTTGTTCAGCTTTCACATCAACAGTGGGTTTTCTATTATTTATGTTGTTTTTTAAGATAAGCCTTAGTCCTTGGTGATCTGATAAGATGAATGGGATACTTTCAATATTTTTTAATCTATTGAGGCCTATTTTGTGACCGATTATATGGTCAGTATTGGAGAAGGTACAAGAGTTGCTGAGAAGACGTTATATCTTTTTGTTTTGGGGTAAAATGTTAGGTAGGTATCTGTAGATATTTGGTAGATATCCATTAATTCATAACTTCTGTCAGTTTCACTGTGTCTTTTTTTAGTTTCTGTTTCCAGGATCTGTCCATTGATGAGACTGGGGTGTTAAAGTCTCCCACTATTACTGTGTGCAGTGCAAGTGTGCTTTGAGCTTTAATAAAATTACTTTAATGAATGTATATGCCCTTGCATTTGGAGCATAGGTATTCAGAATTGAGAGTTCATCTTGGAAGATTTTATCTTTGATGGGTATGTGGTGCCCCTCCTTGTCTTTTTTGATAACTTTGTGTTGGAAGTCGATTTTATTCGATATTAGAATGGCTACTACAGCTGGTTTCTCTGGACCGTTTGCTTGGTAAATTGTTTTCCAGTCTTTTACTCTGAGGTAGTGTCTGACTTTGTCCCTGAGGTAGGTTTCCTGTATGCAGCAAAATTTTGGGTCCTGTTTACATATCCAGTCTGTTAGTCTATATCTTTTTATTGGGTAATTGAATCCATTGATATTAAGAGATATTAAGGAAAAGTAATTGTTACTTCATGTTATTTTGCTTTTAGAGTTGGGATTCTATTCTTCTGGCTATCTTCTTTTAGGCTTACTGTCTTGATTTTTCTAGAACATAATTTTCCTCCTTGTGTTGGAATTTTCCCTTTATTTTTCTTTGACATGCTGGCTTTGTAGAAATATATATTGTGAATTTGGTTTTGTCATGGAATACTTTTGTTTCTCCATCTATGGTAATTGAGAGTTTTGCTGAGATAGTATCTTGGGCTGGCATTTGTGTTCTCTTAGGGTCTGTATAATATCTGTCCAGTATCTTCTGGCTTTCATATTCTCTGGTGAGAATCTGGTGTAGTTCTGATAGGTCTGCCTTTATATGTTACTTGACATTTTCCCCTTACTGCTTTTAATATATTATCTTTATTTAGTGCATTTGTTGTTCTGGTTGTTATGTGTCTGGAGGAATTTCTTTTCTGATCCAGTCTATTTGGAGTTCTGTAGGCTTCTTTTACATTTATGGGCATCTCTTTCTTTAGGTATGGAAAGTTTTCTTCTATAATTTTGTTGAAAATATTTGCTGGCCCTTTAAGTTGAAAATCTTCATTCTCATCTATATCTATTATCCTTATATTTGGTGTTCTCATTGTGTCCCGGATTTCCTGGATGTTTTGAGTTAGTATCTTTTTACATTTTGCATTTTCTTCGATTGTTGTGTCCATGTTCCCTATGGAATCTTCTGTACTTGAGATTCTCTCTTCCATCTCTTCTATTCTGTTGCTGATGCTTGTATCCATGGTTACTGATTTCTTTCCTAAGATTTCTATCTCCAGTGTGTCTCCCTCTGTGATTTCTTTATTGTTTCTACTTCCATTTTTAGATCCTGGATGGTTTTGTTCAGTTATTTCACCTGTTTGGTAGTCTTTTCCTGTAACTCTCTAAGGGATTTTTGTGTCTCTTCTTTAAGGACTTCTAGCTGTTTACATGTGTTTTCCTGTGTTCCCTTCTTAAACTCCTCCATCATCATCACGAAAAGTGACTTTTGATCCATGTCTTGCTTTTCTGTTGTGATGTTGTATCCAGGACTTCCTATGGTGGGAGAGTTTGGTTGTGATGATGCCAAGTAACCTTGGTTTCTGTTGCTTCTGTTCTTATGCTTACCTCCTGCCATCTGATTATCTCAAGTGCTTGCTGCCCTCAATATATCTGATTGGAGCCTGTCCTTCCTATAATCCTGGTTGATTCAGGTCTCCTCAGAGTCCAGTTTTCTCTGTGATCCTGTGATTCCAGGCCCCTGTGAACCTGAGATTCTGTGTGTGTCAGAGTTCTTGGCAGTCAAGCTTCCCCTGAGACCCTGAGATCCTGGTGTGACCAAGCTCCTGTTACCCTGGGATCCCGGAATCCTAAGATCCTGGGCATGTTACAGTGCCTGAAAGTGGTGTATCCTCTGAGGACCGTGGGGCTGTCTGGTGTATTCTGTGTTCAAAACCAAGGTATACCAGTACAGATCAGAAGGAACACAAGCTGCTGTTCAGGCAGGTCTCTTGTGTCCTTGCTCCTGCTGTCACAGGCCAGTTACAATTGGTTTGTAACAGATGTTGTGTTCCATTCACCAGTGATCCTAAGATTGAGTGGAGAGTCTTCTGGGGGCCATGGGACTTTCTGTCAAGTTCGCACCTAAGGGGACCTGGAGCTGGTGCTGACCTGAAGAGTGATTTTCATATTTTAAGTTTTCATCACTTTCTTTTGTTGTTCTTATTTTTATTTTTGACCTCACAAGTCCCACACTGGTCCTTAATTGGGTGTATCATGCATTTGCCTTTCTAATAATCTTATTATCTTAGAGCTGGGTTCTGCTTTACATCTTTGATTGCTATTTGGTCCTATTAAGCAACTACTTAGTATCAGATATATGAGTGTATAGATAAAGTTGGAGAGAAGTACCTGCAGAATTCTTACTTCATAGAGGTCAGGTAGTAGTTGAATGTAAAATTCACAAATAAATGCTGGTAAATTTCAGTAAATCATAAGAGAAACTTCACTTTTTTATTACTATATTTTTAGAGGAGAAAAAGTTTTATTTGATTTATATTTCCAAGGAACAGTGTGTCAGTGTAAGAAGTCAGGGCAGGAATTCAAAGCTGCAATCTAGAGGCAGTAAGCAGAGAGAAATATTACTTACTGTCTTGTTTCTCTGTTCAGTTAGCTTTCTTCTACAACCTAGAACTACCTGTCCAGGGATGGCCCTACCCACAATGAGATGGGATCTCTTATATCAATTAACAATTCAGAAAATGCCACACAGACATACCCACATGCCCATATGACTGAGATAATTCCCCAGTGTACTGGCTGGTTTTGTGTCAACTTGATACAAGCTAGAATTATCACAGAGAAAGGAGCTTCATTTGAGGAAATGCCTCCATGAGATCCAACAGTAAGGCATTTTCTCAATTAGTGATCAAGGGGGAAAGGCCCCTTGTAGGTGGGAACATCCTTGGGCTGGTAGTCTTGGGTTCTATAAGAGAGCAAGCTGAGCAAGCCAAGGGAAGCAAGCCAGTAAGTAACATCCCTCCATGGCCTCTGTATCCCTGCTTCCTGACCTGCTTGAGTTCCAGTCCTGCATCCTTTGGTAATCAACAGCAATGTGGAAAGTGTAAGCCAAATAAACCCTTTCCTCCCCAACTGCTTCTTGGTCATGATGTTTGTGCAGGAATAGAAACCCTGACTAAGACAAGCAGATTACTACAAGATTATAAGCAAAATGAATCATAACTTGGAAATTATGAATTGATATTGGCTGGGACATGTTAAACAGAACAGGAAGAGAAGGGATGCCAGCTGTGTTTATATTCTTTCTTCAAATCCAGGTACTTGAGATCATGACTCTTCAAAGCTATAGGGTTGGAAGACAATGGTGGCATGTGTCATAAGAATACTCCTTATCATCTTGCTGTTCTTGGATAAAAGCAACTGCCTGGCCAGAGATGAGAACTAAGTAGAGAAATATTTCCTTTATTTCTCTATTCAGTTTTACAGTTAACTATCTAGTCCATTGTCTTTATTCCCAGTGTCTTCCCTTATTTGTACATTGTACACGGCTGAAACAATGATTGCTTTTCTCTCTCTCTCTCTCTCTCTCTCTCTCTCTCTCTCTCTCTCTCTCTTTCTCTCCCTCTCTCTCTCACTATATCTCTATCTATCTATCTCTATCTATCTATATAGATAGAGATAGATAGAGATAGATAGATATACACACATATGTGTGTGTGTGTTTGTATTCTGTTTGTGAATATATATATATATATATATATATATATATATATATATATATATATTCATTAATTCTTCTTAACTTTCTTTCTTATTTATACTTTCTTAAATTTGATTCTACAAGATTTTCTTTTGGCTTACCATTCTACACACACACACACACACACACACACAC
This sequence comes from Mus minutoides, assembly GCA_902729485.2. Lineage (NCBI taxonomy): Eukaryota > Metazoa > Chordata > Mammalia > Rodentia > Muridae > Mus > Mus minutoides. The sequence continues at coordinate 346,606 of LR750335.1, forward strand.
ACACACACACACACACATGTTTGTGTATGCCTCACAATATATTTTAAAATGTCAAAATATAAATAAAACTAAAAACCTGAAAACCCATGCTGAATTTTAAAGAATTTTCTCTTCTTCGTAGTTCTAACATGTATCTATGTCTTTGTGTTCATGTGAAAACCCCTTTCAAGTCCTGTTGATGCTATGCTAAGTGACTCAAAGAAGGTAGTACTTTTATCAGGTTTTCACAGAGCACACTGTGAAATTAAACTAAATTACACCTGCCAATCCTATTTTCTCTCCCTGTCAAAGATGTGTTGCAGCTAAGAATTGACAGTATATGCATGTTCTCAGGCAACTATCTATACTTAGTGGGGAGTATCCTGGTATATATTTCATATTTTAGAATTCTGACTGCATTATTTACTTAGCCATGGATTCCTTGTTGGTAAAATCTGATTAAACTGTCCATATTTGAAATATGCCCAGCATGGTTTATGCCATTTTTGGTAACAAAACCATGTAATTAAAGCATTCAGAGCATCAATGTTTGAATTTTTTCCTTGAGTTGCACTACAACCAAATTGCTAAGATAATAAAGGAATTTATATAATGTGCTACATGGCCATTTGGTTGTATATTTGACTCCTCAATTTATTCCAAAGACTTCTTTTGCCTCATGGAAAGAAGATATTTATGCAGAAGACAAGTAATAACTGGGAGAAAAAGAAACATTCAGGGGAATTCCATTAGAGACTGAACATGACTATCAGGAAATACTGGGGACCTGCTAATATGGATGTGATCAAAATAGGAAAGGAATCCAGCACATGATGAGTCACAGCACATAGCTAGGGGGAAGCCATGAAGGTTTGCTGGAAGAGAGCACAGGAAGGCTCATAATAAGGATACAAGGCTATCCCTGAGGAGCTGCTGTTCTTTGAAGTCTTCTGTATGATTAGTTGCTTGGAAAACCAAGGATGCTTTGTCATATTTTTTTTCAAATATTTTGATAAAATGTCCCAAGAAGAACTTAATGTATGAGCATAATATGTTCTAAGTATGTAATAGAAGTGACTAAATGTTCAATTCAGTCAATCCTTCAGACCAATATTCCTATATTTGCGATGTTGAGCAAAAGAACATATCAAAAAGGAGGCAGCATATAAGAGAGGTATAAAATGGTCTGTGAAAAAGGCTCACTTAGATACCCATGTTTAAGTAATGTAATGGCATGGATAAAAGAAAGAGCATAATAAAATGCAGAAGTAAAAGGGCATAATGAGATGCATAATTGGACAAATGTAACGATATGCAAAGAAGAAAGATGTAATATGATACACATTCTTGAGGAGTGTAATGAGATGCATAAATAGAAAGGTGTAATGAGATGTGCATGTTTAAGTAATGAAATGAGAAATATAGGTTATAATAACATACATGAAAGTAATTTAGTAATAAGATATACAAGGGAAAGGCTTTAATGAAACCCACGAACAGAAATATGTAAAGATGCTTAAAGGAGATGTAATGAGATGCACATATTTGAAGGTTAAAATGAGTTGCTTTAATGGAAGCGTGTAATGAAATGTATATGTTTGAAAGGTGTAATGAGACACATTAAAGGCAGAGAGTGTAAAGCATATCCCTCCTATGGAGAATAACGGTTTCTGAACGCCTTGAAGAATCATCCTAAGAGATTTCACTATTACTACCTTAGTATGAACTGAGATGTTATCAGCTGTTTCAATATTACAATATCACACAGCATCTCCCACGGGCCTGCCTTTATTTTTGTATATATACTTTATAACATGGTCCCGCCTACAGCCACATTTTAGAACAACTTAAGAATGATACTGATTATTACCCATTAACACAGGAGGAGGATAAAAGTAAGAAGAGGAGGAAACTAACAGCTACTGAGCCTTGATATCACGGAGGAGCTATGCTGGGAATCTTGGGGTAATTGAATGTACCAATCACCTTGCCTTGCCTTTTGACAATTACAAAAGAGATCTCAGAGGTTATCCCAGTTGATCAAGGTCATATGGCAAGCACACATTGGAAGGAGAACTAGAAAAATACTCAATTTGGTTTTGCATTGCCATTTTTAGTTTTGTTCCTATTTATTTTTATGTATGAATGTACATGCATGCACAAACTCTCATATATATATATATATATATATATATATATATATATATATATATATATATGAGAGAGAGTTTGGTTTTATTTTCCTGGCTAATTACTTCTAATTATGACTGAATCTCCAAAGGGGCCTTATTAACACCTTTAGTTATGAATGTCACACATTTACACAGCTAATAATTTTGCCATGAGATAGTAAAGAATAACAGAATAACCACTCTTGAGACATAAGAAACAGCCTTAGCCCTGGTAGTTCAGTGAACAAGTATGTAACACAGTCTATCCCATATAAAAACTACCTGGTGATATACAAATTAGAAAACAGGGTGAAATTAATAGTTGATTTTTAAAAAGGTTTTGAATAACACGACTAGCACATATTTAACTAGACTCTTACTATCTTAGTTGATGAATGTTAAAAAAAAAAGCAAAAAACAAAAAACAAGCAAAAAAACTCAAACAAGCAAAGCAAAGAAAAAGTGATGAAACCATATTCACTACAGCTTGAAGCTCTTTGAAAGAGGCTCATATTTTATAGCCTATGACAGATTAAATTTGCTCTTTGGAGAGCAGAAATAATTGGAGTAAATCTTAGTAGCATCTCTTAGAGTAAAATAAAATAATTTTATAATAAAAATAACAATATTTATATAGGCTTTTCTATAGTTTAAAATAGACAGTAAATAAATATTTCTTTATCACAGTTACTAAATATATGAAATAACCTTAGACCTTAAAATTCTTTGTATTTAGTTGGTGATAGTTAATATTGGTAGACTGTCTTCAAAGGGAAAAAACCCTAGAAAAAATATAAGGCAATTTTTCTATGATGGTTACAGGCAGTAATTTATTTCTGAATTAATTGCTTACAGAATGACAAAGGCATTAATTGGAAGAGAGAATGAATTTTTATAAAATGTGAGTACCACAATTACTTCTCCTTTTATTGACAGAATTCAAATTAAACTAAGTACAACACAAATTTGTGACCTTTTACCCTCACAATAATAACTTTTCACAACCGTAATCAATCAGTCTAATATAGCAATTATCATCTCTCCCATATTCCCTCTAGGGTCCATGATTGTTTCAGGATAACTATTTATTGTTCAATTAAGACTCCATGAAAAGAGGCCAAACATTGGTCACTCTTACTCAATACAATTTTGAAGTTTTATCCTTAATATTTTCCCACACAATTGAGGTCCTCATTAGTAATTAATTATTAAAATTCACTCACTATTCATTGGGGAGAATAGTAGCTAGTTATTCAGAGTAGCTAGCTCACATGTGAGGCCTAGATGAGTATGCTAAAACCAACAGATTTGTTTATTTTGAGACATAGAATAGCAGATCCTTTAATATGGCCAGCACACAGCTTAGGAATTATTTCAAAATTCTTGCAGAGAGTTTGTTATCTGACTTAATATAAAAAAGTAAACAAACCTTTCAAAAGTATATTCCTGTGACAGAGACATTATTTGACAGGATGGATTTATTTTATTTTATTTTATTTATTTATTTATTTATCCTCCAGAAGAGAGCTTGTGAATGTAACTTCTGTTCCTCAAAAGACAGATATTCTGCACTAATGTTGTCTATGAAGGTAGTCTCTGGTGCTAATTTCATCTTTGCTAGCTGCTAGCTGTGCAACTGAGAACAAACTCCTTTTGCACGATACATATAGACTTTCTATTTTATGTCATATCAAGATTAAGGAGACAGTATTGAACTGTTTCAAGAATGTAATAGACTCAGAGCCCCTAGGAAAGCCCATGGATCGTAAATTAGCAGTGTACTAATGAATAGTAACTTTGGATCTCTTGGACCATTTTTCTATAATCATTTAGATCTATTTAAGAAGAGGAAGTATTCTGTTTAGACTCCTATCAGATGTTTTTGACCACATCTTTTATTTGCTTTGTAAAATAAAACTATGAATTTAATTAAAAATTATAATTCCATAGAACCAATTATCTTGGATTTTAAGTTTGAAACATGAAATTTGTTGGTTATCAAAAGCAGACAGAGAAAGCTAGAAAAAGTATGAGAGAGAGAGAGAGAGAGAGAGAGAGAGAGAGATCCATGGATTTTTTCACTCTTGATCTCATCTATGCCATTTACTGTTAAAGAAGATAAATGCTCTCCTTAATTTAAATACTGCAAAATGAGAGAAAAAAGAAAAAATATATAAATAGACCAAATATATACTACAATTTCAGCAAGCAATATGAACTGTAGCAATTTTAAACATGAACATCATCTACATTCATAACAGTCAGCCTAACTTACAGGGACTAGCAGTACTCAAGAACCAGAAACTAACATCATTGGGAAAATGAAGTGTCATTCCCTTACTGCACTGCTAGAGCAGAAATAAATGTGCATTGTTTTTCAAATTTCATTTTCCACGTGAGTGGTTTTCTTTTCTGAGCATGTTAATTAGTTGCATATATTTCTCCTAAGAATGTGAAATATAAAACAAGTAAACAACCCACCCACAGTTTTTGTTCTGTGCTAAAAAATAATGTGCTAAAAATGAGGCGGGTTCACTAAATATCATTAATGTTTACTCAGTCTAATCTGCCTACTTTTATATTCCAGCTGCCTCTGTTTCTTTTTCTGTGTTAAAAATAAAATCATGATTCTGTGAATTTAAATTTAGTTAACACTAGTGTGATTCAAATAAACAGTATAGCTTTTAAATTTTAAAATAAAATGGAAGGAATAGAAATTTAAATTTGGTGACTCTGAATAGTCATGTCACATGTGTTTTATTGATGTCCTGTGTGTTAGAGGGTAAACAAAATATAGAATTAATAAATGCAATTATATCAATGTAAAGTAATCTTTAGCAAAAACAAAATGTTAAGGAAAGATTGTGTATGTCAGAGGGGATGGAGGATTCCAGGAGAATATGGCAGGGATCACATGGGCTCACAGAGACTAAAGCATAAACATTGGGCCTGCATACATCTGTACCAAATCCTCTGAATGTGATGGCTGTTTGATTGGTGGGTTTGGTTCTGTTTTGTTTGTTTGTTTTCCTTTTTGCTTTTGTCTTCATTTGGGGGGAATTCTAATAGTGGGCACAGGTGTGTCTTTGACTCCTTTGCCCACTCTTGGGACTCTTTTCCTTCTATTGAGTTACCTTGTCCAGACTTGAAAGGAGGGATAGGGGAGGGTGTTTTTCAGAGGGGAAACCAGGAAATGGATAACATTTCAAATGTATATAAAGAAAAATACCCCCCTCCAAAAAAAAAAAAAAGAGTAGTTGGAAAGCTTTATATGGACAAAATGATTGCTGGTGAAAATGAACCTCAAGGAAGAGAGACTTACATAACAAGATACTGGGTTCAGCATCCATTTCTTTGTCATGTTCGATGTTTGTCTCAGTTTTCCAAACTATCAATTTTCATCACATTAAATAACCTTAAAAATGTAATAAGAAGATAGATATTTCATCTATTTTCAATATTTAAGTGCAGTAAATTCATTCTTCACATAGTAATTATTTATTAATTCAAACATTTACTTGTTATTTTGTTTATAATTGAAATAAAGACACATCACCCTCCATGACCACCTCTTTTTCTCCCTCCATTCCCTTCCAGCTACCCTGCTTTGATCCCTTCTTATGCCCAGCTCCTCATTGTTACCTTATTTCTTTTAAATATTTTTGTTACATATATATGTGCATGTGTGATTATAACACATACATGTTATATGTTTGTGATATAAAGTAAGATTTGTGTTAGAATTATGGTGTACAGAGTATGTATAATCAAAACTCAAGCACATCCTAACATTCAAAGATATTTGATTATATAATACAGAAAGACATTGAAACATTTATCTTTCTTTCTGGTAGTTTATATTATTGCCAATTTTCCTTTCTATGCTTGAGAATGGTGTGAATGAAGGTAGAGATGAAGAGAAAATAGTGAGATCAACTATGTTTCCTACACTATACAGAGTTATGTGCCAAGAAGAATACCAAATGGAAGGAGAGTTTTATTATATAAGAAGAATTCTGATTTAATTTTGTCTGACACACAACCTGCAGTTTCCCTTCCTCCCATCATATGCAGGAAAAGAATAGATTAACATCTAGAGTCTAAGACAGATTTCTGCAATATATTTGCTTGCTAACTCCTATTGGTTTCCTGTGTAGAAGTGAACAGCAGAGGCATATGTGTTATTCAATTATATTTTAACTCAAACTCCTAAGCCAGAGTGCACCAATATTGATAGAAGAGCTAGGGACCCTGTGTGAAGATAGACTGCTGGCAACAGACACCAACCTCTCTTAATTAGACAGGGCAAAGATTCAATAGGAAAGTTATAGTACACAAGATGTAAAGGTGGCACTGGAACCTTCTTCTAGGGAAGAATATTGTAGGAGTCATAGCAACCTCCTTAAACACCTGTCCAAAGATTTACATCTTTTCTAAAAAATATATAATAGAGTAGAAAAGATGAAAACAGGCTAAGACAGAGCTTAACCCAACATGATTAGAAAAAAAATGAAAATTGGACTCTATTACATTTTCTGCTATCACATCAAATGATTAATTTGAATTATAGAAAGAAGTAAAGGAAATGATATTTCTCACATACATGGACTTGTTCCCTGAAAATATCATTCTTGCTAAAATAGTTTATCAACTTTCATGTAAGTGATCTTTGGCTCAAGTTAATTCCTTTTTTGGAATGTTGAATATTCATGAGACCACAGCTATACTCTAATTATAATTCTTGATCAGTATTTGAAATCCAGACTAGACAGACACCCACACTTCCCCAAGGAGATGAAAGCTATATAACCATTTGTAAACATCAGCTGGTCTTAATCAGCTAGATCTTAAGAAAGCATCCCTCAACTCAAGGTAGAAATCACAGAGATAATCTGTATCACAGAGATAATCTGTACAAACACTAATTTCTGGGGGAGAAAATTCTCAAGATCTTGACTGGACTTAGAAATAACATACCCTTATAGAAAATATTGTTTCATTTATAGTATTATTATAGTAGTCATATTGTTTCAATTACAGGAAAATCTACTGCCTAAAGTAAGTATAGCAGTCATATTACTTCTAGCCTTGATTATTTTGTTTTGGAGAAAGGAATATCAGTTCACTTATTTTGGGTATTTAATAATATCCTTGGTGATAATGCTGATTCCTTGGCTTCTGACCCCAGAACTGACCTTGCTGCCACTGGTTATAGCCCTGAGATTGATTTTTATAGCCACGATTATTTTGTCATCCTCAGAAGTTGTGGTTATAGTTCCCTCTGTTGGGCGTTCCACCTCTGCTGTAATTTCCTCTGTTTGAGTAACCACTTCGGCCAGGAAAACAGGACCACGTGGTTATGGATAGTCAATTAAACCACTTGCCACCTCCTCCTCTCTGTAGCACATTGTCTCTCCTATTATATCCACCAGATTCCCAGGAGCTCTTCCCCTGAAATTATCACCTCACATATTGAACCCTTCAATTCATCTACCTCTACCACCTCTGTTAAACTGGTTCTTGCAACTCTTATTTTTATTGCTTTATTCAGATTCAGTCTTCAAGCTAAAGACTGTGTACGAAATGATTGTCTCCTAACAAAATCGAATTTTCATGTTTGAGAATGGAAAGGGTTTTTAAAAATCTATATTGTTATATACAGTCTGTAAGGAAATACTTGTTGGGTAAGGTGCAAGAGGTTCTCATTGATTAAAATATTAGTTTAGAGTGCATGAGTCCAAAGAATGTCAAAGCTTAATTGTACTAAAAGATTCAGTGCCAAATTATACAGTGTATTAAACAACATAAGAAGCATTAAAAATTAACAGCAACTCAGCATTTAGTCCTTATTATACTGTCAATGAAAATGTTATAATTGGGAGCTTAAAATAAAATTCACAATAAAGAAACATTTTCATTACTTCAAGTGCTTCTTATGTCATTGTGTTTTTCTCCCTTTTTTTGTTCAACAATTTACTTTAAATTACTTTACATTAATCACTGTTTGTCAGAAAAATATGTCATGGGGATAAAATGCATCTTGAACATAGTTACATTTTGCAAGAAAATTTTCTCTAAGATATAGATTAAATTGGCTCTTTCATTTTTCTTCTTCTTAAAATAAAAGACATCATACTACCTGCAAATTCATAAGGTCATAGGAGATACCTGTCATGTGGAAATGTAAAGATTACTTAATATTAAAAACCAAATAAGTAATCAAGTCTACAAACCCTTTAGCCAACCACATACCACCGAGGAAAAATAGGAAAAGACAAAAGGAAAAAAAAAAGCCTTATTTTCCCTAACATTTCAACATTTCTTCCTCAATTATATTGAATCGATTGATGTAAAATTCATGTGTAAATACAACTAAATAATTCAAACATCCTATATTCTAGTATGATTATCATCACCCCCAGTCTTTCATTCCTGCTAGTTTACTAATAGTAACAATAACAACCAATGTATACAAGCACTTACTAAAGTGCTTGACAATATGCTGTTATATGAAAGACAGATGAAAAAATAGAATCTGCCAATTAAATAAATTAATAGTTGAAGATGAGAAGACAGAGCCTTTAGAGAAATTATTAACATGCACAGAAAAGGTAAAATAATATAATTATAAAACTACCTGTTATGATGACATAGTATTCTAAATGTTTCTTTACATTTTAAGTGTAAACTATCCTTGGGTACCTTGCATGCCTGCTAAAATGTTATTGATACTGGGGATTTTGGCTTCCATGTCATTCTATTACTTTGTATTTTTACTCTTGTTACTGACTTATTAAAGATAAAATCTGTACTGTAAATATTTTTGAGCTTTACTGAAATATTTCCTAAACGTGAAATAAGAACTGTGAACACATTAAAGAAAAAAATTTCTCATTACTTTGATGTTTAAGACAACAGATTTTGTAGGGTGCATTTCAAAAAGGTGGGAGGTTATGAGAATTAAAAGCAGTCACCATCTCTGTAACTCTTTCAATGTGTGCTTTGTTCTTAATTCTAAGAAGGGGTAACATGTCCACATTTTGATCTTCCTTTTTCTTGAGTTTCATGTGTTTAATAAATTGTATCTTGGGTAGTCTAGGTTTCTGGGCTAATATCCACATATCAGTGAGTACATGTTATGTGAGTTCTTTTGTGATTGGGTTACTTCACTCAGGATGATGGCCTCCAGATCCATCCATTTGCCTAGGAATTTCATATATTTATTGTTTTTAATAGCCGAGTAGTACTCCATTGTGTTTCATATATTTATTGTTTTTAATAGCTGAGTAGTACTCCATTGTGTAAATATACCAATTTTTGTATCCATTCCTCTGTGGAGGGACATCTGGGTTCTTTCCAGCTTCTGGCTATTATGAATAAGGCTACTATGAACATAGTGTAACATGTGTCCTTAATACCAGATAGAATATCTTCTGGATATATGCCCACATGGAGGTGGAAGCTCACAGTCAGCTATTAGATGGAACACAGGGTTCCCAAGGAAGGAGTTAGAGAAAGTACCCAAGGAGCTGAAGGGGTCTTCAACCCTATAGGTGGAAGAATAACCATGAACTAACTAGTACCCC
>LR750335.1:356441-438208 GCA_902729485.2 Mus minutoides
CAGTCACCATGCTTCTACAGAAGCAAATGGGAATGTTATCAGGAGACTTTGGGGCAATGGGAGAAATTAATAACTGAGGGCTGGAAAATGTTGCTGGTAGTATAGGGCTAGCTCCAGATTGACATTAGCCTTAAATCTTCAAAACAAAATTGGCTAACTCTTTCATGTTTAAGTTGTTTGTTACCATTTGCTATATGTTTTAAAAATGATGTGCTTTACCTATGTTGAATTGATATCATCATGCTAATATTTTTCTTTTTGTCATATCTTTAGATGTTAAGTGCTCTTATTCACATCCAATAATTCATATGTGTACTTTCAAAGTATCTATTTATCTTGTATGCCTTATTTTTTCAACTAAATATATTCTTTATAATTTTATATGAAAGGCTTTGCTTCTTTATATGTTTATGAAGATCTGCCTAATGCATGCCCTGTACTCTGGAGAGTAAGGCTTTTTTGAGGGTTATGGTGAACAACAGAGACACAATTTTGATTAGAATCTTAATACTACAATATTCTTCATCTAGGATTATGGGATTCAAATTCCTTACTTTCTAGAATAATTTTGTAGTATTTTTCTTCATAGATGCCCTATAGCTATGAGTCAGTGATACTCAGGGAAAGATGAATAGAAAGATATTTTGGTACATAAATAGTTGAGATTTGGCCACAAGATTGGTACCAAAATCCTGAGGGGAATTGTGTGATTTACTCACACACCAAGTTAGGTTATATTTCTTGGCTACTCTTGTTTACCATGACCTGGGACCTTAAGTTTATACTTGGTTATTCACCATAGTATCCCCATCAGAGTGATACCTCTTGCTCTCCACACCTCCATGATGACCATCAGGAGGGTATTAGTTATTTCAGGCAAACTGCCAATGCTGCCTATATCCTTATAGAACATGGATCATATGGGCCTCTAAGCTGGTCCGAACATACATACTCTTACAACATTTAAAACCATTGCTTTACAGTCTGTTGGACCATTATGATCAATGATTTTATCTGTTTCTCTTGCACATGAAATACATGCTTACCCTGATTATAAAGCCAAGGGAGAACAAGCACTGCATTGTTTTCATAAGCTGAATAGCTCCTCTCACTTCACACTCATGCCCCCCCTCTTTGCTGCCACTGATAACAGTTACCATGTTAAAACCGTGTTAAGGATTTCAGAGATTATAGCTCCAGGACATGAGAAGACAGTTAAAATATGTTTTGTTTTTACATTGGCTATAAAATTTAAATATTAAATCTAATATGAAGAAAATTATCATTATCCTTTTCTCATATTCTATGGATTAGGCTGCTTGAGTTCAGATATCATGACACATTGTAGTCAGAAAAGGCATTAGGTGTTGTGGACTTTATAGTCTGTTTGATTAGCAAGCAGTTACCATTCCGGGATTGTAAGTGCTTAACGTATAGACCAATAGTTGCCTGATTGTGAAGTGCTTATATTAGTATCCTTGGATTTCTCTACTAGTGTGAAAGAATTTCTCTGAAATGAAGATGCCACCAGAGTATGAAGATTAGCTTGAGCATAATGTGAGAAGAAATGCAAAGAACCTGGAATGCCTAAAATCCCTTTTATTTGGATGAAATAATAGTCTTATTCTTTGGAAAGATAACTGGGAAAAGCTCAATTAGAAACAATCACAATTAACATTTATAAAAGTAATAACTAACTTTTGTCAAGCTTAATTGTGTGTATATAGAAATGTCAGATTACTCTGAACAAACTGTTCATGTCAAGAGTTTAGGTGACACAGTAACATAATGGAATTTATATTGATATGTGGAATATTGTGTATAAGTCATGCTTATATATTTTGATGTTGACACAGGGTAGAAAAGTGTTCATGTGAATTATTTTCAGAGTTGCCCCATGTCTGTATGGCAGAAACATAATTAAAAATCTAAGATGTTTCTAATAAGATTTTGATAAATCAACAATACCAAATAAATCCATTTGAAATATAATAATAGTCTCAAATTGCTATAAGAATATAAACTTGCAGAAGTTACATTGTGTATGGGATTTGGAGTGGGAGATTGGCCATCGACATAGCATTTGAAGTTATTCAAATACACAATGAATAATTTTCACTGAGGTGAAAGATTACAATGCACACATGGGTCCTGAACTATCATTCAACTTCGTAGGGAAGACAAGAGTTACATTTATCAATATGCTCAGATGTATTTGGTTTCTAGACTTTTGAAGGCAAATAGATAGGACTAGAAAATATCATCCTGAGTGAGATAACTCAGACCCAAAAGGCCATGCATTGTATGTTCTCACTAATAAGTGGATATTAGCCACAAAAAAAGTGCAGAAGAGCCAAGATATAGTCCACAGACTCAAAAAGTTCAACTATCTGAAGGGTCCAAGTGAGGATGCATTGCTCCCTCTTGGGAGAGAGAACGCAATCACAAGTAGGGAGGGAGGCATATGGGAGTGAAAATAGACAGCAGAAAGAATGGAAACAGGCAACCTTTGGAGGTAGAAGGTTGGGGGAACCCTCCAGAATGCAACAGAAACCTTGTAGGGGAGAGAGTCTCAGGACTCAATAGAAGGGACCTTAAATGAAATGACAATAGGGAGAGGCAACGTATAGAGCCCTCTTCTAGCAGGAAGACAGGGCATCAAGTGAGAGAGGGGGTTGCCATCCCACAGTCAAAACTCTGACCCATAATTGTTCCTGTCTGAAAGAATTAAAGGGATGGAAATGGAGAGAAGCCTGAAGAAAAGAAGGCCCAGCAATAGGCCCAAAGTGGGAAGCAGCTCAAGGGGAGATCTCAAAACCTGAAATTATTACTGAGGGTATGGAGTGCTCACAAAAAGAGACCTATCATGACCACACTCTGGAAGACCCAGCATACAGTTGAAAGAGTCAAATACAGATATTTGCACCCAACAAATGGACAGAAGCTGGTGATTCCTGTTGTTGAATTAGGGAAACACTGGAAGAAGCTAAGAAGTAGGGTAATCCTGTAGGAGGACCAGCAGTCTAAATTAAACTAGACGCTAAAGATCTCTCAAACACACGAACACCAACCAGGCAGTATACACCAGATGATATGAGTTCCCAACAAATGTACGGCATAGGACTGCTGGGTCTGGTTTCAGTTAGAGAAAATGCATCTAACACTCAAGAGACTGGAGACCCCAGGGTGTTTAGAGGTCATGTTGGGTCGGGTGTGGGATGGGTGGGAGGAGGTATGGGATGTGAAACAATTGGAGGGTGGACTGGGGCAGGGGGAATAAAATCTGGAGTATAAATAAATAAATAAATAAATAAATAAATAAATGACAAAAATAAATTAAAAAAAATGCTTTTAAATGTATAACACACAATTGAAGCCATATGTTATAGTCTAAAATATCTAGTTTCAGTCTTGTTAGAACTATGAAGTCTCCTACCTTTGGTTACTATAAGGATAACTTTATTTTAATATTTCTATTGACCTTGCATTTCTTTCGTGTTTTTACATGATCATCTCCATTTTTATATTTATTTGAAATTTTCATACACAAGTTCAATGTATTTACATCATCTCTTCCTCTCTCTTTTTCCCCCCAAATTCTTTAATTATTTTCTGTCCCTTTATCACCTCTTACACTCAAGATCTCTTATTTAATTTTGTATATATATATATATATATATATATATATATATATATATTCTGCTGAATCCAATTAGTGTTGTTCATATGAGCACATGTTTATAGCTAAGCACTTAGGACTGGAGGCTTAACCTGAAAAAAGCTGGTTCTCCATCCCTTAGCACCTATTTTCTGTTATCACTGAACAACATACTTTGTTGCCTTATCATCAGATCATCCCTTATTTTAAATCATCATATCTTAAGTATATAAATACAAATAGATTATATTGATTTCTCAGAGTACAGGTCACCCATTCATGCAATATTTACATTGTACATTATAAAAGGGCAAGAGTTAAAGATGTTCAATATATAAATGTTCTATAAAATATGCTAACAATAATGCTGAAATGGAATATGAATAAGCTAAGACATTGAGCAGTCTATGAGGTAGAATTGGAAACTATTTACTGGCACAAGTTTTCAGTTTATAAAAATTTTTCTTCAGAATTCAAGTTCATTGATTCATATCAGCATAGTCCATAGTAAAAAATAAGTGTATTATATAGCACAGTTTATTACAAAGTATATTAAGTAAATATTTGCAAATTTATAGCTGAGAGTAAATCCTTTTCTCCAAAGTGTAATTTAACTCTACAAACTGCAGACCTTAATCACTGAAATTTGTTTAGTTTTGAGTTTCAGATAAAATAAATTAAATTATTGACAAATACAACAATAATTTTTTCACCAATGTTGGAGATTGATGGTAGGTCTACAATGGACTACAAGGAGTTACAATTTAAACCCAAACGTAAATCTTGATATATAGTAGATCTTAATATTATATTCAAAAATTAAATTGAAAAAAAATGTACCCAGTAATGATCCTGCTCACCCAACACAATCCTTAGGGACAAGTATTTAAATATTTGTTTCTGAAAACTACTACTATTTGTACCTTGTATTATAAATATTAATTAGAAACATTAATTAATTATAAAGGCCAGAGAAATGGCTTAGCAGTTAAGAGTATGTAGTACTCTTCCAGAGTACTTGGGTTCAATTCCCACTACCCACATGGTGGCTCACAAAGTACTGGTGGGTCAGTTCAGTAGAGCTAACCCCACTTATAGACCATGCCAGAACGTAATACACAAATATACATAAAGGAAAAAGACCCTCAAATATAAAATAATGATTTTAAAAATTAGATAAATTTAAGTTTATTTAACAATTTTTGTAATTGATGGATTTGAATTCATTTACAATGCTGAAGAAATTATTGGGATGTGAGAAAGCTTAAATTTCAAGACATTATTAAATTAGTAGAAGATATTACTGCTGATTTGCTGGTATCTTTTAGCTACACTCACATATATACACATACATATATATACATAGACATACACACACAGGGAAAGTGAATAAAGATGACTATCAATGACAAAGCTAATAACTTTCTATATATCTTCTGTACAGCATTTCTAGAATTCCATGCCCTATAGTATAATAGGAAGCAAACAAGTGCTTCTTATTAATAAAAATTTAAAGTTATCTTTAGATAATTTTAAAGTTGAAATTTGGATATTTATCAGTTGCTTTTATATTTTTCTTTAGAAGATTTAAATATGACATAGAAAATTGGTCAAATTAATGTAATACAAAATTTCTAGGAATTATCTTGGATGTTGCATATCTTAAGTATAAACTCCAAGTATGAATGTATAATATATATTAGCACAATGAAATTAAGGTGGCATATAATTAATAATAATGTAAGAAATATATTTGTCTAAACCAAAGGAAAGATAAGTTTTAAAATCTATTGTGTCATATAGGAGTATATATGGCACATAATATTTTTCAGAAAAGATAAGAGGCATATAATTTGGGGATTTCTTACAAGTAGAACATAAGAGGAAATAAGGCCAATCAGTGTTCTCTTTCATTAAAACCTCTACTATAGATGAGGTCAGGGGTCAAACAATGTTTACTGATTTCTTCCATTATACTTTAAATATACCATTTTTTACAATTGGACAGATATTTTATTATAATCTTGGTATGTATGTACATTTTTGTAGGAAGTGGCAGCTGCTTCGGGAAACCCGGGCTCTGGAAAATCCCGGCTCCAGAAAACCCGGGCTCTGGGAAACTCTGGCTCTCTCTTCAGGCTCTCCTCAAATGATAGCCCCTCCTGAACGGGCAATATGCAAATGAGGCACAGCTTGTGGCACCAATGAACGGGCCATATGCTAATGAGGTATAGCTTGGTGCACAAATCCGCAACCACTATGACACTATGACACTCTCCCCGCTTCCCTGGGAGAGTATATAAGCAGCAGCTCTGCTGCTGTCCAGGGTTCTGGGAATCTACAATCAAGGCGCTCCTGAGTAAAGGCTATTTGAGAAGATATTCTGGTCAAGGGAGGTGCGTCACACATTTTCTTTTCTTTCTTAAATGTATCAAGCAGTTTATGAGATCACAAATTTTATCAGATACTTAATTGTGAGATGCACAATGTATAGTTTGGAAAGCTGCCACCTTTTACCACAATGAACTGTACTGATGAACTTGCAAGTTGAGATCTAAAAATAGGGAGAGTAATTTTCTATTTGTTAAAAAATTAGATGGAGCACAGGGTCCCCAATGAAGGAGCTAGAGAAAGTACCCAAGGAGCTGAAGGAGTTTGCATCCCTATAGGAGGAACAAGAATATGAACTAACCAGTACCCTCAGAGCTCCCTGGAACTAAACCACCTATCAAAGAAAGCACACAGAGGCTCTAGCTGCATATGTAGCAAAGGATGGCCTAGTTGGTCATCAATAAAAAGAGAGGCCTTTGGTCCTGTGAATGTTCTATGCCCCAGTATAGGGGAATGACTGGCTCAGGAAGCAGGAGTGGGTGGGTTGGGGGACAGGGGAACGGGGAAGAGGATAGGGGATTTTCAGAGGGGAAACTAGGAAAGGGGATAACATTTGAAATGTAAATGAAATGTCTAATAAAAGTTAATATGCTGTTGAATTAACATTGTGTTAGAAACTGAATTAATGTTTAAAAACAAAACAAACTATAAGTTTTAATTTTTAAAAAACATTTGATTGTTTTGTATCTTTTATATGACTGGGATACTTGTTAGCACAAAACCAAATAGGAATATGATCAATGTAATCAGGTCTTTACTATTTTTAAGTATTTTTTATTTTAGAAATTTCTTTTTAAAAGTACAGCATAAAAGAAGGTCTCTCCCAAGCAGTTTTCTCATCTCCTCGCAATGCCTATGCTTCACATTCTTACTTTGCCTCACAAATAAACAAATAACTATATTTAAAGGGATTAATTTTAATTGTAAACAAAGATAAGGCATGTCTCATTATGCATATGTCTGCTTAGGTATCCTTGCACATATCTTGAAGAATCATTATGATCTCTGACTTCACCATGTCACCCAATAATATATTCTGTGAATGCTATTTCCTTGTTCTTGCCAAACTAGTGAAATTCTTTCCCACATCTTTCTTTATTTCAGGTAACTTTTTGAAGATCTATTATCTTTTTATCATTATATTTAAAGACCTGATAATTGTTCAACCTAACACTAAAATGAAAGTGATAACATTCCCTAATATCTAACATTACATCAATTAATAAACTTATGTATTGAAATTCTTGGTCAATTTGTATCATTATACAAATTCCTAGAACAATATATGAAGATGAAGATAAAATGATATTTTACATCCTATTTGAGGTTATTAATTTATGTAACTAGAATTTTTATGCTCTCTACAAGTTTCATTTTGATACTTCATTTTGGCCAACTTTATACCGATTAATCATAATTATTTACCCTTATTCTAGTGGTGGCCATGACAATAATTATAGCACTAATGTGACAACAGTTATGATTAGCAACATAATGAGGGCAAATAATTTTTAATTAAAGTAATGCCATTGCTCTCCTTTCTTGTTGGTTGCTCATGCTTGCATGATTAGAACAGTATCCAACATTGTTTTTGTGAAGCTACACTCAGTTAAAATTAGATAACATAATGTATGAATCCATTAGCTGTAGAGACTGAAATTACAATATATGAACTTGAACTTGAAGGTAAAAATGGTTAGGGGTATATTGTTATTTTCTCCTTTGATGAATATCTATGCTTACTTCAGCATATTGGACTAACATACATATCACATGACTATGTTTTATATAGGCCAAATTTTATGTATTATCCATTCACATATTAAAGTATTATCCCTGCATTAAAGTATTAAGTATTAAAAGGACCATTATTTTAATACTTAAGATTATAAATAAATAAGATGAAGTTAAATTTTTCTCCCATATCCCATTTAAACCTCCTAGCTCACACTATCTGTCATATACTTATTTATCATCTATCTCTCTCTCCCTCTCTCTCTCTTTCTCATCTATCTATCTATCATCTATCTATCTATCTATCTATCTATCTATCTATCTATCTATCATCTATCACCAATCTTAGCTATGTCATAATATAAATTATGATTATAAAACACAGGAATGGTCATCTACTCCCCTAAAGAATTTACTGGTTCTTTACTAATTTGCCAATCACATCCATACAGTTCCCATCAAATGTCAATTAATATTTCCAAAACTTTTACATGCATATTATTATATTTGAAAAGTTGGAAACACTTATATTCCCATACCTAACCTAAAGACTTCTGCTCAAATTATAACATGAATCTAAATTTTAATCTTTTTTATTTATACCTGCCAAAATTTTTCCCACTCTTCAAGGAACCTCACAATGAAAATATTGTATTATCTTTAGCATATATTTAATTTTTGACCTATTTTGGGAGCCTCATTTTTTAGATAAACTTGCAACGATTCAATGAGGGTATGGATTACCACAGAATCTAGCTATTCAGTCAACTGTAGACAAGATAGAGTTGATAGGTGAAATGAGTTGGAATCTTTTCCTGGCCCTCATTACAGTTGAGTCAAGAAATGGTCTGGAGGTCAATACCAGGAGCAAATGGTTCAGATTTTCTGAAATGATGTGCCTTAGGAATAGTGGTGTTCAGTGAACTAGACTGAAGTACTCTGCTGATTGTATATATATATATATATATATATATATATATATATATATATATATATATATATATATTCTTAAACTTCAAACACTTAGCCCAGATTATTTCTTAAGCCTTTGAAACCATAATATTACATATTACATGTATTAGAATATATCACTGTTTTTTTCAACACTCAACTTTATTGTTTAGTATTAGTGTTGGTGTCATTGCTTGTCTATCTCAAGCTGTCTCATTTTTTCTGGGTGAGCAACTACAGGATCCCATATTCTATACTATTTTCTGACCACTTTTCTTATAACAAAGTGACTGAGAAGCCTTTAGGCTTTGCCCTTCATGAGGTTTCTCTTAGAAACACTCAGATCCATCATGGGAATATGGTACTCATACAAATGGTCCTGAAAAAATATCAAGGCATTTAATTTTTTTTTTTTTTTTACTTATAAACATCAAAGATTCTATTTAGTATACAATTCACAAATAAAAAAAATCTTCTCCTTAAATCAGTTTCCAATTATATAAGATAATAAAAATAATTTACATCTTAAAAAAGTATCTGAAAGCAATGAACAACTAAACTTGAATTATGACCTAGATGATTGATTTGTTTAAATGTGTTCTATGGCCATTGCTATTGGTGATCACTTATAATAATGTCAGAAGTCAGGAGATTCAGGTGACCTATCACAGCAACATTTTTTATTGTTCATTTCATTTATTTACATTTCAAATGTTACCCGCTTCCCAGTTTCCCCTCTATAATCCTCTCCTCCATGGTCCTTGCCTTTATGAGGGTCCTCTCCCACCTTCCCACCCACTACTGGCTCAGTGCCCTTCCATTCCCCTATCCTGAGAATTAAAGCTCCACAGGACCAAGGGGCACCACTTCCAGTAATGCTACATATTCATCTGGAGCCATGGGCACCCCATGTGTACTCTTTGGTTGGGGGTTTAGTCCCAGAGAGCTTTGAGGGGTCTGGTTGCTTGATATTGTTCTTCTTCCTATGAGGTTGCAAACCCCATCAGCTCCTACAGCATCACTGTTCTCTAAGTTTGGATTAGGTTGAGAGTACCTAGATATGATCATATATAGAAATAAGATGGTATTCCTATTTATTTTTCTTTCTGTTTGTAGGCAGGAAAGGATAGTTCTTGAGGGTCAAGTAGGTCTGCAATTTTTTCCCATTGTACAATAGCGTTCTGTAGATGCTATCCTATTTTCCACTGAAAATACTATATAAGACACTATTCTTTTTTATAAGGTTGCTAGGCATAAGATATAGTTGCATCTATGATTTCCTGATCTCAAATGTTCCTATCACCTTTATTTATGATGCCCTAATAGTTCCTCTCAGGAACCTGTCACTAAAGAATGACCTGCTGGTTCATGTCATATAGTTACATTTGACAGACCATCAAAACCCTAGCAGAAAAGGATCAGAATGCAAGTGAGAAGTAAGAGTCAGCTGTCCTTCCATGTTCTCCTAGATAGCAAAATCTGAGGAGATAGAGCAATTTGTAATTAAGGGGTCAAGATGGGAGCTCTAGCTTCTCTAGAGAAAAGATGTGCCATAATTAAGAGGAGGTCACATTTTGTAATCATAAAGAGTAAATAGCAATTGAAATAGGCCTAGATATTTAAAGAGGAAAATGACTGACTCAGGAAATGTTGTTTTGTTCAGAGTAATTAGGGTATTGATAAGGATTTGCATTAAGAGCTACAATGGTATCATTTGAAGGAGAAACCTGGTCATCCTAGCATTTACTCTAATAGGAGAATGGCATAATCAGAGAGGCACGGCCAGATAGAACAGTATGTTAGCTGGGAAGTGACAAGCAGATGTATTAGCAGGATGAGTACTAGGTTCATAGGATTATCTGAGGAGCACCAGT
Source organism: Mus minutoides (assembly GCA_902729485.2). Lineage (NCBI taxonomy): Eukaryota > Metazoa > Chordata > Mammalia > Rodentia > Muridae > Mus > Mus minutoides. Next base: position 367,050 of record LR750335.1, read on the forward strand.
AATGGTTATATTTTGTAGGTGTCATTTTCAAAATATAATTTTATTTCAGGGAATAAATGACGAAGGGGTCTTGGTTTGATAGTTCCATTTTTAAAATTTATAGGTCCAAAGCATTCTATGTCCCTTTCAAATGAATTCTAACATCTGAAAAGGAAAATGTGTTGTAATTAAGTCTACCATACTACCAGCATCTGTACACAGGGTCAAGATAGAGCAACTGAAAGAAATGTGTGTGATAAACTGCAGGCTAATATCAGGCAGAATCAAACTGCTAAGGGCGCATTATCTTAATCTTCTAGCTGCACATGAACATAAAAGATGAGGTCAAGTTGCTATAAAAATGGATAAGCAGTTAAGAACATCCACTACTCCTTCTGATGACCAGAACTGGGAACCCAGCTCCCATGTAAGATGCTCATTAGCACCTGACGCTCTAGCTCAGGGAGTCTGAGGACCTCAACAGAATATACACTCATGTGTACATAGTCCTCACCACCAACACACGCAAGCACACATATTTTTTTTAAATAAAACCAAAAAAAGAATAAAAGGCCGAGTTTTATTATTTTTGCTTACATGTTTGGGCCTTCTATTCAGTAACCTTCACCTTTAATTCCAAATGTTCTCTTTCACACCCATATTACTGCACATAAATTCAAAGCAGATATATGAGATATAGCTGGGAATAATTTAGATATCTGCCTATTTTACTAATACAATTATGGTAGAAATATTAAACTGACAAATTCTAAGAACTTACACTTTCTGTGATACTACATTGGAAATTACTTCACTAAAGATTAAATAACATGCATATTACATTTTCTTTGATTAAAAGAAAAACATATTTCACAGACTGTGTAACAAAAGAAAAATATAGAAAAAGTGTGCAAACTATTCAAATACTGACAACCATTTTTAAATAATAAAACAAACAAGTCTCTGAATCATGAGAACACATTTATTCTCTTAAAAGTACCAGTTGCCTCTTAACAGCCAATGTGCACATTTGACTGACAGCTGGTGTGAGCATTTTCTGTTGCTCTCCTCCCAACGGACTCCATGCTCTCTCAGTGATGGAGGCTAAAATGCAAAATAGCATTTTGTTGTCATATCCAGCTTTAGGCAATTTGACCTAGGGCTTAGATAAAGATAGGGGAAAAAAATCAAGCCATCGAACTTGAGGTAGTATTTCACCTTTGAGGCCACAACAGCAATTAGCACTTCCATTATTATGTTAAAATAGCCTAAATAGACCATGTCCAAAAACACAATCTGCAAATAGAACCTTTTTGTGTAGTCTCCTGTGTTTTACAAAAAAGTAATTGAGATATAAGGGAGAGTAATATTACACTGCCATCGTACCTAATTTATTTTTTAACAGGTGCCTGGCTGAACAATTATCCTTGAGAAAAATAATAAATAGTTCCTTCACAGAAATTTCCTCATAGTGCCATATGCTTAGACCTAGGGAGACATTTAAAGGGAGTTAATTCTTACTGACATTGAAATATATTCAGCAACGGCTATAAAGTAGTAAGTAAGAACGAATATTGAATAAGACATACCAGCATACTCTTACTTTGGCCATAGAATCCTATGCAATTTTTTCCCTTTAGTCCTGCCATTTCCCTTCTACTGCATTCAAACTAATTGGTAAAAAATGGAAAATTAAAGGAAAGATAGAGGAGTGACTTAAGGCTTAATGGAGTCTGTGAATTCCAAAGAAGACAGACAGGAAAAGTCATGATTAAGAAACTTGACAAGTTGCCAAATCCCTTCAAGGGATTTTTCACTCTACAGTGTAGCATTGTTAATGGGAGTTGCCTGAAAAACACTACAATAAATAAAAACTATATTCGAGGGCAAATTACAAGTGATTTCCTGTCTGCCCAGCATCTGGACGGTGAGAATGGTATCACAGGCCTACTCGCTTATAACTCCCACCTCTGAGATCAAGCACTTAACAATTAGAATTTCATTCCTTCACATACATGGAACTCACCACCACCAAAAACCTTCCTGCCTAAAGAAAAAGGATGGCTTTTGGGTCAAAACAGCAATGGTCATTCTTCTGCTCCTCCTGAAATATAGTCTTACCTGAATTGAGACACTTCTTTGAACACATTTTCATGATGTAAGTTAGAGTAATACAGGTAACAGAAAAAGGAAACTGAAGAAGCAGTCTGGCTATTCTGGAAATTCTTTCCTAAAATTTAGAAAGTTCATTTTCTATAAAACTTGAATTTCTTGTTAGGCATCCATTTTGCCTAGAGGAGACAGTTTTCAACATTTAGATCAAACCAGAAAGTGGTTTGAGTATTAGTAGACCATACAGCTGTGTACATCATGTTAACTGAAGACTGAAGTTTTTATATTAATGAGTATGTTTTAGATTTGGGAGACCATTTATTTACTCTTTGGAACTTAGTTATCAATTATATTAGTTTTAATATACTTGATAATATAATTTGGATAGATGTTATTTGTCCCATTAGTCTTCTTGTACTGTAGGTGTGCTCTTGGCTCCGTAGATGAGTAATAGCTGTATCCTAGTATAAAGTGTTCCTATCATTGAGATTATAGTCCCTAAAACGATTAAGGTACTCTGTCTCAAAATGCAGCACTTTTCTTGAGAGTAATTTTCTCTGAGAACCAAAGCCTGGCCTCCAAACCTCCATGTGACTTCTTGTCTGGAGATATGATCAGTCACTCTTGTCAACTTATGTCCTCTACCTTGAAATCCCTTAAAAGGATCTGAGTTGATGTATTTGACCTTCTTGAGCTTTGAAAATTGAGCTTAAAAATAATAACAATATGGCTCATTCTATTTGTAGTATTGTACTATCAGTAAAAGAAAATGGACTAAGCTAAATTATTTTTCTCAAGGAGAAATTTAAAAAGTTTAGCGCATAAATAATATATCAGTCAGACGCTGTCATTCCATGACAAAAATCTAAAACATAAATTAAAGGAAACAAGTTTTATTAGCTCATAGCATCAAACATTACAGTTCCCACTCATTGATTTGATCTACTGATCTAGAAGACAGTGTGGTGGCGATGGGAGACTATGTTATAGGCTAGTGACCTCATGGTAAGCATGACGTAGAGGAACAGGAAGTGATGTTGATAAGGTGTAGTCTTCAAATGCACAGATAATGCAACCTATGTTTCAGTTCCTAAAGCTTCCATCCTTTTACCAAATTATACCAATGTGTATATAGCCACCCACAATGTATATGTGAGCTTGTGCTAAGCCATTCTAAATTTAAATATTAAGAGACAATATAGTTTATATTTACATCAAAATATGAATGATTCTCTTTGTATTTTTATAAGAAAAACTGCTGTTTTTACATTATTTTATGGTTTCATAAATGTGAAATATTTGCAAGTGTATAATAGTTTCTATCACTTATTTGCAATATATTATAAGGTACTAATATCTATAACACTGATTATTTCTTAATATCATTAATAATTATTGTTAAATAGCAGTTATATGAATATTGATAATATTATTTCTTTGTAATTTGGATGATCTAAGAATTTTTCTGGTATTTTAGTATTATGTTAATCTAGTTTCACCAAAAAAAGAAAGGAACAGAAAAACTGGATAGATAGAGAAAATAATTTTTTAAATTAAAAAAAATAATATTAAGCAAAAGGTAGACATGATTGTACATATGTATATTCCTACAATGTGACATGTTAAGCAAGAGGAATTTGAATAAAGAGAGAGAGAAAGAAAAAGAAAGAAAGAAAGAAAGAAAGAAAGAAAGAAAGAAAGAAGAGAGAGAGAGAGAAAGAGAGAGTTATAATGAAAATATCCAAAAAGGAATTTCACTAATATTCTTTTTTTTTGGTTAGAATAACAGAAGAAATCTGTCCTCCATAACACCCTCAAAATGACAAAAAGGCTTTACCATATAGAAAATATAAGATAAATATGCTTAATTTATGTGGAAAATTTAGAAAACTATACAAATTACTAAGATTTCTTTCTTTCTTTCTTTCTTTCTTTCTTTCTTTCTTTCTTTCTTTCTTTCTTTCTTTCTTTCTTTCTTTCTTTCTTTTTTGAGACAAGGATTCTCTGTATTACTCTGGCTGTCCTGGAACTCACTTTGGAGACCAGGCTGGCCTTGAACTCAGAGTCTGAATTACCTCACTAAGGATGATATTTTCTAGTTCCATCCACTTGCCTACAAAACTCATGTTGTTCTTGTTTTTAACTGCTTTATAGTATTCCATTGTGTAAATGTATCACATTTTCTATATCCATTCTTCGTTTGAGGGACAACTGGGCTGTTTCCAGTTTCTGGCTATTATAAATAAGGGTCCTGTGAGCCTAATGAGACAAATACAAACACTTGCAGCCAACCATTGGATTGAGGGTAGGGACCAATATGGATGGGTAAGAGGAGGGACTGAAGGAGCTGAAGGAGATTTCAACCCTATAGGAATAACAAAAGTGTCAGCTAACCTGAAACCCTCCAACAGCCCAGATACTAAACCAAAACCAAGGAGTATACATGGCCTCAGAGTATACATGCATGTGCATCAGAGGACGGTTTTGTATGGCCTCAGTAGAAGAGGATGTGCTTAGTTCTGTGGATGCTTGATTTCCCAGAGAAGAGGGATGTCTGTAAGGGTGGCATGGGAGTGGGTTAGGTAGGTAGGTAGGGGTAGGTGAGTTGATGGGGAAGCACTCTCTCTGATGCAGGCAAGAGAATGGGGTGGGGATCTTTGGTAGGTAGAAGCAGGAATGGGGTGGCTTTTGAAGTGTAAATCAAATAATTTGATAAAAATAAACAAAATGATTTCCTATAAAGCTCAACTCAGATTAGAAGGTAAAGATGGTTTTTGATGAATATTTTGTTTTCATTCGTTCTATTCTCACATATTTTTCAGCTTTTCTTTCAAATCACAATTCAGTATTTTAAAAATATATAAATATAAATGTGGCTTGTTTTGATAAATACTTATTAGTTGTACTGCATCTTTTGTACAGTTAACATTAAGCCCACATAAAGAAAGCAGTGATTCCTAACAAGCAGGAAACACATTTCTTCACTATTGTTCCCTGTGATTCATTTAAAACACAAAGAAATCTTCCATTTAGCAATAAGAATCAACATGAAATACATCAAACAACTTGTTTGGAATCAGAAATGCAATTAGTATTTTCAAGTATTTACCCCAAATAGTGAATAAATAGTAGCTCTATCATATTACCTCGTTGATTAAAAAGTTCTTTTTGGAGACTCTAGCAAGTACATTTTTATTATTTTTTTAAATGTTGTGTATAAATTAGTATATGCATAAATGCACACCTATGTGATTGGCATTGTGCAGAGGCCAAGGAGTAACAGAGGGAGAAGAAGTCTGGCTTGTAAACATGGATAGTAGGTGTGTTTAAAGAATTCCACATCATCACCTTGCAACTTCTACTTGTTGTACATCAGCTGAAACATGAATAAAGGCAAAGAAAGAATGGGAGCTTTGGGCATAGCCAATAAACCCCCTATTTGAGCAGGCTTCCTCACAAGTTTCCAGGGTTGGTTCTCCCTGCTTGATCCTTAAGGGTCATCTAATTTACATATGTATAACAGTCCATGTAAGGTTATAAAAGTCTACATGCTCAGTCTCTTGCCATCTGAAACCCTTTCAGCTTCTCCCTATCTACCATGAGAATAATTCTTTTAGCTAAGTAAATTCTCATTTAATTCAAATAGCCTGTGGGATATGGATTGATGCCATCCTCTAATCACAGTGTATGTCATTCAATTGAGACAGTATCTCTTGTTGAAACTGATACTTGCCCCTTTAGTGTAAGGCACTGAACAGAAAGCCCCAGGGATCCTTCTGTCTCTGCTATGCCTGCTTCAACATCACAATCAGCCACAGAGTGGATTGTTGAGTAGTCATTGTTTATAGAGTAAGCTCTTGGCAGACTTGGGCTTGTGCCTTTGCCACTAGTATCACAGAGACTCTTTACCTTATAGAATGATCCAGAGAAATGATCAAACTAAGATTTTGAAATAAATGCAGACTATTCTTACTAGTGTAAAGCTGAAAGATCATGGAGAAGCAAGAGAGTGTAGACATTTTAATATCTGATAAAAAGTAGATTTCATACCAAAAATAATCAGAAGACCTAGGGAAGGACACTACATATTAAAGGAAAATTTCACCAAGAGGATATTGCATTTCTTAAAATATATGTATAAAAAACAAAGGTACCCATATTCTTTTAAAATTATTTTTTCTTTTATAGAAACACTATCATTGTTTAAATCCCATATCGACTCACACACTGATAGTACTGGACTTTACTATTTCACTCTTGTCAAAACGACAAGTCATAAGTCATTCAGAAAAGAACTAAAGAGAGAAATACTTGTGTTTACTTAGGTAAAACACCAAATGGACCTAACCAATATTTACGAAACATTTTGCCTAACACAAAAAATGTACCTTTTACTAAAAAACTCATGAAGTTTCTTCAAAACTGAACATATTTGGACACAAATCATGTCTCAAGAAATAAAATAAAATTGAAATGACACTCTAGATCCATTCTGTCCACCATGGATTAAAGCTTTGTATTATCCACAATAGTAACAACAGAAAATTTACAAACTCATGGAAACTGAAAAATTCACTATTAGATGAAGCATAGACCAACACAGAATTTAAGAAAGAAATTAATGTCTTGCTAGAATTGAATAAAAAAGTATTATGTAATATACTAAAACTTAAAGAATATGATGAAGGTTGTTCTTAGGTAAGATCTAAGGTCCACTCCATGAAAAGGAATCCATACCCAAAACTGATTGTGTTGGAAAGAGCCTGAGACTAGATGAAACAAAGGACTTAATGGACAACCCAATACTACTGTCGAGCTAAAGGCACATAGTAATAGAATGACTTCTAATAACATTTTTATATACTTTTACATCAGTGACTTGCTCAGCCATCATATAAGAAGCATCTTCCTAAAGCTGGTGGGAACAGATGAAGAGAAACACAGTCACATAATGTGCGAAGAGTATATGGAATTATTATCACTAAATGGGATGTCTCCATCATATCCCTCTTTTCAGGGATCAAGGAATCTTACAGAAGAGGAGGCAAAAAGAGTGTTTAAGCAAGAGGGCACACAATACAACAATGAACAAGGCCTTTTAGACTTAGCACAACAGACATACATGTGCACATGAACTCAGAGACTGTGGCAGCATACACAAGGCTCACACATATCTATACCAGATAGAACAGGAAACCCGAGAGAGGTAGTAACAGGTCCCATCTCTAACCCAGAAGGTAGCTCCAATTGATAACCCATCTTAAATCAAAAACTACTTTCTTTCAAGGAAGTGTCACTGGAGTATCAAATTATACTTTTAGGTTTAAGCTCCATGCCAACAGTACATTGCCAATACAAATTAGCCAAATGCCAACCTGAGCTATACTTTCTCTCAGAGTGTTATTTTAAGATACTTTGTTTTTAACTTTACTTGTTTTTTGTATTTATGTTATAGTCCCTGGTTTTCAGCTCTTTTATTTTATTTATTTTATTTTATTCTATTTTATTTTATTTCTCTGGCTCTTTGCTATGTGTTCTGCTGTTGTTTGCTTGTTTGTTTGACATTGGTTTGTTATTATTCCATTTCATTTTATCTTGTTTTGCTGTATTTCACTAAATTATTATTCCTATACCTTCTTTCTTTTATCATTTTTCCATTTTCTTTTAATAAGACACAGAAAGTGTGTGAATCCAGATGAGAGGGAGGTGGGGAAAATAAAGTAAACAAGAATCAGAACATTCTTTCTCTCTCTCTCTCTCTCTCTCTCTCTCTCTCTCTCTCTTTCTCTATCTCCTTCTCTCTCCCCTCCCTCCCTCCTATTTCCTCTCTCCCTCTTTCTCTTCCTCTCCCTATCTCTCTCTCTGCATATAACATCAATAAAATAAAGAGATATATTTGAAAGAGTGTCAACACCTCAAAAGGAGTTAGTTTAATACTTACTATCTGCATTATTAAAGCATATTTATCTTATTTAAAAAAAACACATGATAATAAATAAAACACAGGAGAAATCCATGAGCATATAAGAAGAAGTGACAAGTCTGAAAATGAAATGTACTTAATTTGGGAAGTTGTTTGTGCACTATGGAAATCTTCTTGCTGAGTGATTCCTAAATTATGAGGGAGATTAGTTACAAGTTTGTCTTAGTGGGAAAATCATTAGCATATCTGGATTTCATGTTCTTTAAAGCAACAGATCTTTTTTTTTTTTTTTTTTTTTTTTTTTTTCTGTAATACTTCACACAGCCACAATGTGGAATAAAGTTCAGAAAGCTTATCATAAATCCCTAACAATCCAGAATTATATTGGTGGTGGTGTAGCTAAATGAATCTTAGGATTTCACACGATAATTTGTTCTAACAATTATTGGCAAAACATTGTCTTTGAATTTGTAAAATAATTTATCTTTTGTGAGTTTTCAAAATTTAGTTTCAAATCAATAATCTTCAATGAAGAATATTGGAATGCTACAGCACTTTCTTATAATGTCTACTAAGTATCTTTTCTTGATTGAAAAAGTAAAACTTTAATTTTAGGTGCATATTAAAACTAATTCCATAATATATTTTATAAAGTATTGTGTCATCTTTAGCATTTTGCTTTTTCAGTAACACGTATCTTCTAACTATAAAAGTAACACCAAGCTGTAAGTGCTGAAAGGCTGTCTTAACAGTGGTACTACTACAGGCTTGTTTATATTATCACTGACACAATGATAACTCACATAAACATCAATGTTTGAGCTTTTGGATGAATAAAAGTATAATTCCAACATCTTATAATCAACAAAAGTTGAATTTGTCACATGAAAACAGCTCAAAGATTGTGATTAGAAGATTAGGAAGAAAGAAAATGGAAGCTGCCAGCGCCATGATTGCTCTCTCTTCTATAAAGAATGTGGCACATTGTTTAGTATATCCAAAAAGGTGTAAAACAGTGTGCCTTTTCGTATGTAATGATGCTGACCTACTGTTGAGGAGCAAAGTACAACAAAAACAAAATAAAATAAGATTCTTGGTAAGCTTCTCCTTGGCAAACTTAAAGTGTTTATTTAAAACAAGGTATATAAAGTCATAATTTTGTGAATAGTAAAATACAGTAAAATACTAATACATACAGTTTCACTGCAATAAAACATCCTTGGGGAATGCAAGGAATCTTTGATCTATTGCAATTCTGATTGTAACAACTTTATTTCATTAACACCTAATTCACAAGCACAAGCCATTCAAAATGTATCACTCAAAATATATCAGAAAAGATGTAAGAAATAATTATAAATTAGATTGCAATTTTCATCTCCTAGTCATATATTTTAACTATTCTACCTTAAAAAGAAAACATTTAATAACTTACTGAAGATGATTCTTCAGATATTTTTTAAAAATCTATTATTTAAATACAGAGGTGCCCAACTTTCTGTTATTATTTTCTGACAATTTGCCTCTCATCACACAGATGTTCAATAAGGGCTTTACTGAACTGTTTGGTTTTTAAGAGATGTGCTCAAAATTAATGAAACAACCTACAGGCATTTACAAATACTTTGCCAGTAAGTTTCTTTCTGTTGCAGACCTTAGGCATTTTGTTTAATTATTTGAGATACTTAAATATTTTTTTTTGTTGTTTTACAATGGCAGTCTATTTACTCGTTTGAGCTGATGTTTAATTTACTATCCATCCATAAAACCAAGTACAAAACAGGAATATTTTTGTAATCCCTACACCAAAATGACAAGAACGTAATCTTTCATATCAGGTTTTACATCCAACCTACTCAGTACAAGCACAAAGAGTCAGCTCCTACTTGATAGCCACCAGAATGTTTATTGCACTAAGCTGAGGAAGGAGTCTGTACTTTCATAAGAACAGCCCTTATTATCTAAGTCTGCTTATCCTCACTCAACATTTCCCAGTCTTTCACAATTAATGTCTTGCCGCATTTGCCTCAACTGGCCTCTTGCTGACTCCATAATAAGGGACTGTTCTCCTACAGGTCTACTGAGACCTTTACCATCTTTTTTTACATTTCCCTTATTCGTATTCTTACTAATAGTTCATTTTAATGACTCATTTCCTACACATATCCCTCACTACTGGCCCCATTGTGTTTAAATTGAGATTGTCCAGATTCTTCTTTGTGTGTGAGTCTTCTTACGATTAGCATATATGTTTAGGGATGTCCTAAAAACACTGCTGACTTGAAGGGTTCATATTTTGCAACCGACACTACCCTAGCATGATTTTGTATAAGTTCAGAGGTACAGGAAGTTAAGTAAAACATTGACTTATTCAAATTTTGAGTTTTTCATGATTGAGAGAGATATAAAACGGTGGCTCTAAGAAGAGATGTTACCTCGTTAAGATTCAAAAGCTTGTCTCAAATTGAATAAGATATTTTTCCAATACTTTCCATTTTGAATAGTTTCCTTCTTCAGAGGCATTACACTATGTTATATGTAGGTTGCTCTCAGAATATGGAAAAAGAAAACGGAAACTTTCTTACCTTACAGGAAATGATTACAGGCTTTATGACAAGACTTCATATGTCTGCAAGATAAAAAGAAAAATTGTCAATGTTTATATCATGTCAAAACAAGTATTCTTCAAGCAAACAAAAACTGAAATATGACTCTCTCCTCAGCAATCAGAGATCAATTTTTAGAAGATAAATAGAAAAAAGTTGTATCATAACTATTTCTCCCAAAAGGTATCTCATATAAACCAACTTAGCCTCAAACTTGCTATACAGCTGAATATATAGAAAAATGGGACTTCTGATCATCCTGCTTCTACCTCTTGATTGATAGAATTAAAAGCAGTGGCAAAGAGGTCTTATTTTACACAGTTTTAGAAATTGAACCTAAGGACTTATGCATAATAGTTATGTATTTTACTGAGCTATAGCTCCATACATTGCTTTATGTAGCAAGAATTAATAAAAATAATATGACATGATTACAATTCAGAGTGTCTTGAGCAGAAAATAAACAATGCAAGCAAATCTCTAAAACGAATTTGTATTATATAGCATACTACAGTAATAGTTTGGTTTTTGTTGCCATTGCGCATACAATGCAATTTGAGGAAGACAGGGTTTCTTTTATCTCTCAGATTATTGTTCATTTACAAAGGAAGCCACGGCACTACTAGGCTTTGAATTGTCTACCTTACTGATGGCATATTGTGGAAGGAACTTCATGGCCTTCACTGTAATATCAGACCATAACTTATCTCTCCAAATATCCTTACATATCATGATTTTTGTTGAGAAACTGATCATATTGTACCATAAAATGCCTGCTAAATTTCTACTCAGAATACAAAATATCTCCTGTTCGAGAACATAATAATAAAGCAAGCATTGTGGCACATGCTTGCAATCACAGCACTAGAGAGGCAGGCAGGTCTGTGGGAGTCCAAGGGTAACCTAAGCAAAGGGGGTAATATCTGTAAGGAGGCTGAAAATAATTAATATGCCCAAGTAAAAGAGGAAAGTTCCTAATTTGGTCAGTCCTACTTTGAACTTTCAAAAGCTGTCCAAGAAAACATCTCTTGCTTCCAATGCATATTTGAATTATGTGATGTCTTACATTGTTAAAACAGAAAATGTACATTCCTTAGAATATAAGAGATCAATATTAAAGTTTCAGAACCCTTATATTGCCTGTTTAGTTGCTTGGCAATGAAAACTGTTGCTGCATTCTAACATTCAGAATTAGATTTACTAATATATATTAATTTAATCCTAAATACATATTTTAGAATACTTCATTCTATTTCCTTGCAAATAAAAACCCAATGTATGATTATCTTTTTCAAAAACCAATTGGTTGCCTTTTTATAACGATTTGGAGGAAGACAGTAGAAGCCCTGGAATCCAGGAGCTGATGTGAAACAGTTAGCTAAGTTGAATGCTATGTTGACTATAAGGTAAATATGTTATCATAATAAATCAAGAACATTAAAAAGTGGGGCACAGAGTTAAACAAAGAATTCTCAACTGAGGAATACCGAATGGCTGAGAAGCACTTGAAAAAATGCTCAACATCCTTAATCATCAGGGAAATGCAGATCAAAACAACCCTGAGATTCCACCTCACACCTGTAAGAATGGCCAAGATCAAAAATTCAGGTGACAACAGTTGNTATCAAACCATATTTAAGAGAGTTAAATATATATTAGCCGGAACAACTATTCCTCTTTAAAGGTATTGATTACCAAGCATCTAATTTTACAAAACCTTTTTGATCTTTAGTGAGTGAAAGAATGTCAGTGGCTGTTATCTCCAGAGGGGAGCTCCATCCTTTGTTGTGCTGAACCAGTTGTGAGCTGTGATCTACCTGGGTGTTTTAAGATAAGGTGAGAAATGCATGCCTTTAAGTGGAAAAGCAATTTTCTCTTATGCTTCATATCATAGTATGTCAAAATTCTCTAATTCCTTGGTTTTGTTTTAAATGAAGAAAGGTTGGTCTGCGACTAAAAATTCTATTTTGATAGCTCTAATCTTTATATAATGCTCAAGGGAATTAACAGAGAGCAGATTCAGTCAGAACAATGTTTAGAAAATATAAGTTTGTACCTTGTCATTATATTTCACATTCCTGCTTAAAATTGCAATGAGAATACTTGCTTCCTAGCTCCTTCTTCATTTAATTCAATAGATATTTTTTATTTGTGCTTTTTAAAAAGTATTTTTAAAATTGTATTCTACGTAATGTGACACATAAATTGCACACTGTGGAAAGGATTGTCTGCCTCCTTGAATGAAACCATTTTAATCTCAAGAGTTTTATTATCTGTTAAAACCTATTTAAATATAGGCATTCAATTTTACGTTACTTGACATTTATGGGGAAGCTATTTTACAGCAGGAGGCTGCTGAATAGCCTAGATCACAACAAATATTCATGATTAAATGACATGCTATATTGAAAAAATATTGGAAAAGCCTGATCTTAATACTCTTGGCAGTTCACACGTGTGGGTATATTTGATACAAGTCTGGACCAGGGACAAGTTAATAAAGAATTTAGTTTTCACACCTGCAACCTTAGCACTGTGATGTATAACATAGTTAAGAACTGCTTAAAGTTCACTTTCCCATAACTATAATAATTGAAACTTTTCTGATTAGATATTTACCTAAATAATTTGTAGTTAAAGAGGTATATAAATACCTACTTACCATGTGTATTTTTCACTCAGCAATTACATTTTCTGTTTTCTTTAAAAACAAACAAACAAACAAACAAACAAAACAAACAAACAAACAAACAAACAAAAAAAAAACCCAGAGTCATGTTCGGTGCTCTAGCTAAGAAACATTCAACATTATCTATGTGTTTAATTTTCTTCTCTGAAGTTGATATACAAATCTTAGTCATAGTTTGAAATATGAAAAATCTTGTTTCTCTTTAACTTTTTAATTTCAGATTGTTGGCTTCAATTATGGTTAAAAGGAATTTAGAAATACAGCCTTTATACTTAAGATGTATTTTTGTTTTCTTTTGTTTTAGAAATTGGGATGTAGAACCTCATATGTGACAATTCAAACAGTTTTTATAAGCAAGGAAAAAAATTCAGTGCAAAATTTTATATAACACAGAAAAAAATTTGCATGAACCTTTGATCCATCAAATGGCTACTGAAAAATGAGGTAATTACCTAAAATCATTTGCATGTTAAAAGCTAATACAGTATTACAAAGTAAAGTCCAGTTGTGAAAGCAAGGCATAATTTCCTGATTAATGTCTCGTGCACAATATCCCTCCATGCTCTGTCAGAGCCCAAATAACAATATGGGCACTCAATCAAAGTAAAAAGAAAAGATGGTCAGACAAGAAAAGTACTGAGCTCTTAACAGACCATGACTTACAAACAGTGAGATTTTGAGTTATTCAGAGCTAAGCATAGCGAATTGAGGTTTTAAGGCGCAACACTGAGAAATTAATTGCTATAATTGTAGATTTTAGTGATTCAATATTAATATATGAAGGCCAAAAATATCATTTTCAGTCTCTAAAATGTCATCTACTAAGATATTGAAGAAAAACCCATTTTGAAATAACAGTCTGTAACACAGTTCTGCCAAAAGTTACAATTTGAGTGAAAATTACCCAGAAAAATTAAGAATGCCAGCGGAGTAATATGGGAAGATTCCGTACAGAAAGACTAGGGAACGTTTCTCTCCTCAGTGTAAAATGAAACATACTTTCTAGAGGGAGAATTAATTTTCCTTGTCATTGGGATGCAGGCATGGAGATAAACAAAGAGAAATGGGCAAAGGAAACTACATTAATAATACAGACTGGAGCAGTAAGCAGTGACCAGTCTCTTGTTAATACATTCTGAATGGGGTTCATATACTGTTCTGCTCATGTGAAAATAGAGAAAACTTTCAAGATATTAAAACAATATGTGGAACTTAAGATTCAGGGATTTCAATGTTAATAGAAAGCCAGCTAAGGAATGGTAGTGTTGGACTTCAGTCAAAGTGCTTCTTGCTGTAATAGGAAACAAAATACCCATGAAAGGAGTTACAGAGACAAAGTTTAGAGCTAAGATGAAAGGATGGACCATACAGAGACTACCCCACCAGGGGGGATCCATCCCATAATAAGTCACTAAACTAAGACACTATTGCATAGGACAGGAAGTGTTTACTGAGGGGACCCTGATATAGCTCTCTCGTACAGAAGTGGATGCTCACAGTCATCTATATGTTGGAACACAGGGCCCACAATGGAGAAGCTAGAGATAGAACCCCAGGAGCTGAAGGGGTCTGCAGTCCTAGAAGAGGAACAACAATATGAACTCACCAGAACCCCCAGAACTCGTGTCTCTAGCTCCATATGTAGCAGAAGATGGCCTAGTCGGCCATCATTGGGAGGAGAGGCCCCTTGGTATTGCAGTCTTAATATGCCCTAATACTGGGGAATGCCAAGGCCAAGAAGTGGGAGTGGGTGAGCAGGGGAGCAGAGCGGGGGGAGGGGAGAGGGAACTTTCAAG
Source organism: Mus minutoides (assembly GCA_902729485.2). Classification (NCBI taxonomy): domain Eukaryota; kingdom Metazoa; phylum Chordata; class Mammalia; order Rodentia; family Muridae; genus Mus; species Mus minutoides. Next base: position 382,155 of record LR750335.1, read on the forward strand.
ATAGCATTTGAAATGTAAATTAAGAAAATATCTAATAAAAATTTAAAAATAAAAAGAAGATCCGGCACATATTCTACTTGATGATTACAACACCTAAGACAATGAAACTGTCCTCTGATTACATACCAAGAGAACACTGACAGCTATTAAATAGGGAAAGTATGTTGTGAGTTCTGGCAGGATTCCTTCTTAAAATATAGACCTTTGAATATTGAATGATTCAAAATCCAGGATTGTTTTCTTCATATTTCTTTTTTTCCATTTGATACACTTTATTTTTAATTTTTTTTAAAAAAATATGTTTTATTTTTATTAGATATGTTCTTTATTTACATTTAAAATGTTATCCCCTTTTCTAGTCCCCCTGCCATAAAAATCCCTTATCCCCTCCCCTGTCCACCCTGCTCACCAACAGACCCATTCCTGCTTCCTGGTCTTGGTATTCCCCTATATGGGAGCATAGAACTTTCACAGGACCAAGGCCTCTCTTCCCATTGATGACCTACTAGGCAATCCTCTGCTACATATGCAGCTAGAGCCATGAATCCCACCATGTGTTTTCTTTAATTGGTGGTTTAGTCCCAGGGAGCTCTGTGGGTACTGGTTAGTTCATATTGTTGTTCCTCCTATGGAAATGCAAACCCCTTCAGCTCCTTGGGTACTTTCTCTAATTCATTCATTGGGGACCCTGTGCTCAGTCCAATGAATGATTGTGAGCATCCACTTCTGTATTTGTCAGGCACTGGAAGAACCTCTTAGTAAACAATATATCAGGCTCCTGTCATCAAGCTCTTGTGGTGTTTGAAATAGTGTCTGGGTTTGGTGGTTGTTTATGGGATGGATTCCCAGGTAGGGCACTCTCTGGATGGTCATTCCTTCAGACTCTGCTCCAAACTTTGTCTGTATAACTCCTTCCATGAGTATTTTGTTCCCCCTTCTAAGAAGGATCAAAGTATTCACACTTTCATCTTCCTTCTTGAGTTTCAAGTTTTTTGTGAATTGTATCTTGGGTATTCTGAGCTTCTGGGCCAATATCCACTTATCAATGAGTGCATATCATATGTGTTCTTTTGTGATTGGGCTAACTTACTTAGGATGATATCCTCCAGATCCGTCCATTTGTCTAAGAATTTCATAAATTCATTGTATTTAAGAGCTGCATAGTAATATATTATGTAAATGTACCACATTTTCTGTATCCATTAATCTGTTAAGGGACATCTATGTTCTTACCAGCTTCTAACTATGATATATAAGACTGCTATGAACATTGTGAAGTATGTGTTCTTATTACATGTTGGAGCATCTTCTGGGTATATGCCCAGGAATGGTATTTATGGATCTTCTGGTAGTACTATGTCTAATTGTACCAGCTTGCATTCCCACCAACAATAGAAGATTGTTCCTCTTTCTCCACATCTTCACCAGCAACTGCTGTACCTGAGTTTTTGATCTTAGCCATTCTGACTGGTGTGAGGTAGAATCTCAGGGTTGTTCTCATTTGCATTTCCCTGATTATTAAGGATGCTGAACATTTTGTTTAGGTGCTTCTCATCCATTTGGTATTACTCAGTTGAGAATTCTATGTTTAGCTCTGTACCCCATTTTTAATAGGGTTATTTGGTTTTCTAGAGCCTAATTTCTTGACTTCTTTGTATATATTGGATATGAGCTCTCTATCAGATTTAGATTTGGTAAACATCTTTTCCCATTCTGTTGGATGCCTTTTGGTCTTACTGATAGTGTCCTTTGCCTTACAGAAGGGGTCTGCAACCCTAGAAGAGGAACACCAATATGAACTAACCAGAACCCCCAGAACTGGTATCTCTAGCTCCATATGTAGCAGAAGATGGCCTAGTCGGCCATCATTGGGAGGAGAGGCCCCTTGGTACTGCAATCTTTGTATGCCCCAATACAGGGGAACGCCAGGGCCAAGAAGTGGGAGTGGGTGGGCAGGGGAGCAGGGAGGGGAATGGGGAGGGGACTTTCGGGATAGCATTTGAAATGTAACTTAAGAAAATATCTAATAAAAAAAATTGAAAAAAAAATTGCACTTTTCTGAGGACCCATTTGTCGACTCTTGATCTTACAGCACAAGCCATTGCTACTCTGTTCAGGAATTTTTCTCCTGTGCCCTTATCGAGGTTCTTCCCCACTTTCTTCTCTATAAGTTTCAGTGTCTCAGGTTTTATTTGGAATTCCTTGATGCACTTAGACTTGAGCTTTGTACAAGGAGATAATAATGGATCAATTTGCTTTTTTCTACATGCTAACCAGCACCATTGTTAAAAATGCTGTTTTTTTTTCCACTGGATGGTTTTAGCTTCTTTGTCAAAGATCAAATGTCCATAGGTGTATAGCTTCATTTCTGGGTCTTCAATTCTATTCCATTGATCTACCTTTCTGGTGTTGTACCAGTACCATGCAGTTTTTATCAAAATTTCTCTGTAATACCACTTGATGTCAGGAATTGCAATTTCTCCAGAGGTTTTTTTATTGTTAGGAATAGTTTTTTGCTATCCTAGGGCTTTTGTTATTCCAGATTAATTTGCAAATTGCCCTTTCAAACTCTGTGAAGAATTAAATTGGAATTTGATGGGGATTGCATTGAATCTGTATATTGCCTTTAGCAAGATAGCCACTTTTACTATATTAATCCTCTTAATCCATGAGCATGGGAGATCTTTCCATCTTCTGAGATCTTCTTCTCTTTCTCTCTTCAGAGACTTGAAGTTCTTAGCATACAGATTTTTCACTTGCTTAGAGTCACACCAAGATATTTTATATTATTTGTAACTATTGTAAAGGGTGTTGTTTCCCTAATTTCTTTCAGACTATTTAATCCTTCTTGTAGAGTAATGTCACTGATTTGTTTGAGTTAATTTTATATCAAGCTATTTCATTGAAGTTGTTTAAAAGTTCTCTGGTGGAAATATTGGGGTCACTTATGTATACTATCATATCATATTTCAATCTTCTTGTATCTCTTGAGGCCTGTTTTGCGACAGATTATATGGTCAATTTTGTAGAAGGTACCATGAGGTGCAGGGAAGAATTTATATCCTTTTGTTTTAAGATAAAATTTTCTATAGATACCTGTAAAATCCATTTGTTTCATAACTTCTGTTAGTTTCACTGTGTCTCTGTCTAGTTTCTGTTAGCAGGATTGATGAGAGTGGGTTGTTGAAGTCTCCCACTATTATTGTATGAGCTGCAATGTGTGCTTTGAGCTTTACTAAAGTTTTTTTAATAAATGTGGATGCCTTTGCATTTAGAGCATAGATGTTCAGAATTGAGAATTCATCTTGGTGAATTTTGCCTTTGATGAATATGAAACGTCCTTCCCTGTTGTCCTTTTTGTTAACTTTAGGTTGAAAGTCGATTCTATTCGATATTAGAATGGCCTCTCAAGCTTGTTTCTTGAGACCATTTGCTTGAAAAATTGTTTTCCAGCCTATTAATCTGAGGTAGTATCTGTCTTGGTCCCTGAGGTGGGTTTCCTGTATACAGAAATATGTTGGGTCCTTTTTAAATAGCCAGTCTGTTAGTCTATGTCACATTATTGGGGAAGTGAGTCCATTGATATTAAGAGATATTAAGAAAAAGTAATTGTTGACTCCTGTTATTTTTGTGTTAGAGTTGGGATTCTGTTCATGTAGCTATCTTCTTTTAGGTTTGTTTAAAGTTTATTTTCTTGTTTTTTCTAGGGCATAATTTCTGTCCTTGTGTTGGAGTTTTCCCTTTATTATTCTTTGAAGGGCTGGATTCCTGGAAAAATATTGGGTAAATTTGGTTTTGTCATGCAATACTTTGGTTTCTTCATCTATGGTAATTGAGAGTTTTGCTGGATATAGTAGCCTGGATTGGCATTTGTGCTCTCTTAGGGTCTGTATGACATCTTTCCCTATCCAGGATCTTTCAGCTTTCATAGTTTTTCTTGAGAGGTCTGGTAATTTTAATAGATCTGCCTTTATATGTTACTTGACCTTTTCCCCTTACTGCTTTTAATATTCTACCTTTGTTTAGTGCATTTGGTATCTTGATTATTATGTGTCAGGAGGAATTTCTTTTCTGATCTAGTCTATTTCTAATTTTGTAGGATTCTTGTATGTTCATGGGCATTGTTCTTTAGGTTAGGGACATTTTCTTCTATAATTTTGTTGAAGATATATACCTATTATCCTCAGGTTTGGTCTTCTCATTGTGTCCTGGACTTCCTGGATGATTTGAGTTAGAATCTTTTTGCATTTTACATTTTCTTTCATTATTGTGTCCATGTTTCCCATGGAATCTTCTGCACCTGAGATTCTCTCTTCCATCTCTTGTATTCTGATTGTGATGCTTGCATCTATGGCTCCTGATTTCTTTCCGAGGATTTCTATCTCCAGCGTTGTCTCCCTTTGTGATTTCTTTATTGTTTCTACTTCCATTCTTAGATCTTGAATGATTTTGTTCAATTTTTTCACTTGTTTGGATGTGTTTTCCTGTAATTCTTTAAGGGACTTTGGTGTTTCTTCTTTAAGGGTTTCTACCTGTTTACCTGTGTTCTCCTGTAACTCTTTAAGGGATTTTTGTGTTTCTTCTTTAAGGGCTTTTTTTTCTTTTTACCTGTTTAACTGTGTTCTTCTAAATTTCTTAAGAGAGTTATTACTGTCTTTCTTAAAATTCCTCTACCAGCATCATAAGATATGATGTTAAATCCAAATCTTGCTATTCCAGTGTGTTGGGGTATCCAGGGCTTGCTGTGGTGGTTGTACTGGCTTCTGATGATGCTAAGTAGTCTTGGTTTCTGTTGGCAACATAAATACATTTACCTTTCACCATCTGGTAATCTCTGGTGTTAAATGTTCTTGCTGTCTCTGGCTGGAGCTTGTTCCTCCTGTTGAGTCTATTAGCCTCTGTCAGCACTCCTGGGAGACCAGCTCTCTCCTGGCAAGACCAGAGCACAGAGGGCTACTGAACAGCCCCACCTACTAGCTGCAGATATAGTCCTGTAGGACCCTGTGCACTCCTGATTGGACCCACCTTAGAAAGTCACTGGAGAGGAAATGGTGATCTCATCTGAGTCCCAGGGTCAGACACTTCCTGGAGGCAAGCTCTCCTCTGGTAGGGAAGGTGCACAGGGGCCTGAGGATCAGCTCCACCTCCTGTGTGCAGATGTAGGCCTACAGGACCCTGTCCCAATTGCTCTGCTGCTTCTGTGTCCTGTGCTCTCCTGAGTGGACCCACCTGACTACAGGATTCAGAGGACTCCCTGGAGGCTAGCTCTCCTCATACTTCATATTTCTTTAATGTATTTGAACATATAGTCCTCATGGAATTCTGTTTCTACAAATGCCATCATCCCAAAATGCTCCCTAGCCTTGTTCCCGTATTGCATTTTGTGCATTTGTATTCAAGCACTTTTAAATATTATCCTGTCTACCTTGAATGTTAAAGAACAAGGCTTTTAACTTCACCATCAAAAGGTCTTCTGCAATTTAGAAAGTTGCAGTTCTAATCCTTCTCAATTATCTCAAGTGTCAAAACTTCAACTCACTCCTTTCTCTGTGAGGAGACCTTGAAAATATGCCCCCAAATAGGGTCAGTCTTCTTTACCCAATGGCGCGACCATTCTGAATCAAAATACTTTGTAAAAGTTTGTCTTAGCAACTATTTACATAACACCTATCTTTATGTAGGTGTTGTAACTACCCTAAATATTTTTTTAATTATGGAGGAATATTTGCATAACTTCTAAGTAGGCAGGATACAGCATTTTATATAAAGAACTCAATCACCTGTAGATTACTGTTTCAAGGGCTCCAGAAAGAACCCCTCAACTGAAGAAAAACATATATAAAGGGAGTCTGACTGTGCCCATTGGTCTTCATTGCTAAAACCCAGTTCAAAGCATTATCCCATTTCTGCTTGATTGCTGCATTAAAATCAATTGTCTTTGTTTCAGCTTCCTTTTCCTCTACATTTTTCAACTTAGACTAAAAGACTGATTCCATAAAAAAATTAATTTTACCAATCCTACATCTGATAGAGGGATAATACTGAATATATATGAAGAACTCAAGTAGTTAGATTCCAAAGAATCAAATAACCTCATTAAACATGGGGTACAGAGCTAAACAAAGAATTCTCAACTGAGGAATACTGAATGACCAAGAAGCACTTAAAGAAATGTCCAACATCCTCTGTCATCTGTGAAATGCAAATCAAAACAACCCTGAGATTCCAGCACATACCAGTCATAATGACTATGATCAAAAACTCGGGTGACAGCAGATTCTGGGAAGGATGGAAAGAAGGAAGAACATTCCTGGCTATGCAGTGGTGGAGCACTTGGGAGGCAGAGGCAGGCAGATTTCTGGGTTTAGGCCAGCCTGGTCTACAGAGTGAGTTCCAGGACAGCCAGAGCTATACAGAGGAACCCTGTCTCAAAAAACCAAAACCAAAAACAAACAAATCAAAACAAAACAAAAAGTCATCCACCCCCCAAAAAAAAGAAAAAGAAAAAGAAAAAAAAGAAAAAAAGAAAAAGAAGAACAGAAAACACTCCTCCATTGCTGAGACTGCAAACTAGTACAACCAGTCTGGAAATCAGTCTGGCAGTTTCTCAGAAAATTGGACATAGTACTACCTGAGTACCCAGGTATTCCACTCCTTGACATAGACCCAGAAGATGATCAAACATGTAATAAAACACATGTTCCACTATGTTCAGAGCAGTCATATTAATAATAGCCAGAAGCTGGAAACAACCCAGACGTCCCTCAACAGAGTAATGGATACAAAAAATTTGTTACATTTATACAATGGAATACTACTCAGCTATTAAAAACAATGATTTCATGAAATTCTTAGGCAAATGGATGAAACTAGTATATATCCGGAGTGAGGTAACCCAATCACAATAGAACACACATGGTATGTACTCACTGATAAGTGGGTATTAGCCCAAATTCTTAAAATAACCAAATATAATCCACAGACCACATGAAGCTTAAGAAGAAGGGAGAAGAAAGGGTGGGGCTTCAGTCCTTCTTAGAAAGGGGAACAAAATACTCATAGGAGCAAATATGGAGCAGAGACTGAAGAAAAGGCCATTCAAAGACTGATCCACCTGGGGATCCATCTCATATACTTTCACCAAACCCAGACACTATTGTGAATGCAAAGAAGTACATGCTGGCAGGAGCATGATAGAACTATCTCCTGAGAGGCTCTGCCAGAGTCTGACAAATACAGAGGTGGATGCTCCCAGCCAACCATTGGACTGAGCATGGTGTCCTCAATGGGGTCCCCAATGGAGGAGTTAGAGAAAGGATTGAAGAAGCTGAATGAAATTGCAGCCCCATAGGAAGAACAATAATATCAACCTACCAGACCCCTAAAATCCCAGGGACTAAACCACCAACCAAGGAGTATACATGGAGGGACCCATGTCTCCAGCTGCATATGCAAAAGAGAATGGCACTGTTGAATATCAATGGAAAGAGGGGCCCTTGGTCCTTTGAAAGCTCAATGCCCCAGTGTAAGGGAATCCATAGGCCTGGGAGAGGTGAGAGTGGGTGTGTGGGTGGGGGAACACCCTTGTAGAAGCAGGGGAGAGGGAATGGGATAGGGAGTTTCAGGGGGTGGGGAACAGGGAAAGGGGACTACATTTGAAATGTAAATAAAGAAAATATCCAATAAAAACATTTTAAAAGAATTTTTAAAACCTAAAAATGTAATCTTGATCATCATTTAAAATTCTTGCTGCCTCCTCTAATCACTTTTTAAAAACCTGGTGTACTGGCTAGTTTTGGTGTCAACTTGACACAGCTGGGATATCACAGAGAAAGGAGCTTCAGTTGGGGAAGTACCTCCATGAGATCCAGCTGTGGGGTATTTTCTCAATTAGTTATCTAGGGGGAAAGGCCCCTTGTGGGTGGGACCATCTCTGGGCTGGTAGTCTTGGGTTCTATAAGAGAGCCAGCTGAGCAAGCCATGGGAAGCAAGCCAGTAAGGAACATCCCTCCATGGCTTCTGCATCAGCTCCTGCTTCCTGACCTGCTTGAGTTCCAGTCCTGACTTCCTTCAGTGATGAACAGCAGTATGGAAGTGTAAGCTGAATAAACCCTTTCCTCCCCAACTTGCTTCTTGGTCATGGTGTTTATGCAGGAATAGAAACCCTGACTAAGACACCTGGTAAGATGATTCTTAAAGTCGATGATGCTTAGACACATAAACCTGTCAGAGTCTGGAAGAATCACATGTGCTGTGCATTTTGGTTAATAAGAAAAAAGAACAGGCAAACCAAGTAGGGCATACTATGAATGCAATCTCAGCACTCAGGACGTTAAGGCATAAAGCCTGGCCTACATAGTAAGACTTTGTCTCATAAAACAACAAGCAAACAAACAAATGGCAAAGATGAACACCATATTATATCTTATGGTAAATTAAGTCTTATACATTGTGGCAAAAAGGCAGCATGTAATCATAAAATATATAGCATATAAGTAACAGAATTCATTTATTCTACAAGGATGTGATCAGATAAGTACTTCCATATTGTTTAGTCTTGGAGAACACTAAGGAGTTACAGATAGAATATTCCTCCAAGTGTTTGCTTTGTTCAAAGAACTCAGGCTGGAGGATACAGGTTTATAGTTCTACATCAGGAGTCATTGTCAAAGTCATGATTAATTTGAAACTCTTGGTATAGAATAATTCAGTTCATTATAAACTCTAGCTGATTTATTTGTCTTAATATCAGCTACAATTAAGACCATGCCAGGCATGTATATTCACATTTAAATGCATATTAAAAGACAAGCAAAATTATGCTGGTTATATGAATGCAAATTAGGTCATGTCTATGTCAGTGAGGTCACAGTCATATTTATACTGTTTTTTTCTCTGTCCTAAAAGTTTAAATTTTATACAATTTATATAATTTAGAAAATGAAGAAAACATGTATTTTCATTTATGCCCATGTAACATTGATAATTGTACACAATTTATCTTTGTATATGCTGGAGTTATGAAATATTAATATTTCTTAATATTATTGTTTTTATTTGTCTGTATGAGACATTAAAAGAAGTCACTTTCTGACTTTAAATATCAATGAAATATTGTTTTGAAAAGTTAACAATGAATTACTTTTCTTGAAATATGCTTCAAATTCATGTTTTAAAAAGCAAATCTACACTCTGCCTTTTCATTGCACAGGATTGTCTGGTTAACAAAAAAATGTTTAGTGCTTTTGTATTTTCTATTTAAAAATCGAGTTCACTATCATAAAATCAGTATATCACAATACTTTAGGTAACCATTTATTTTAATGTGAATAGTTGGAAAGACCTTTTTTTTTTAATTCAGCATTCAAATTCTCTGTATTTATGTGCTGCAATTGAATGTATAAAATATGTTTGATGAAGTATACATAATAATATGCCTTGAACTCCAATGTAATTAACCAGAAATGCTTTAGAATATTGTATATTCTCCAACATTGTCCAAACAATCTATAATGTAGAAAAATACAAGAGAGAACACACATGGTCTTTGCTAAGTTCACCTTACACTGAGAACATGGTTCATATTATTGTATATTTAAAGACTTATTTTAAAGAAAGAAAGAAAAAAATTAGAGTTTACTATTATACGGCCATATGGGTCTAAGTGCAGCTTCCCACACTACAGTCCAATGGAGGCAACTGGAGTAACAGATGCATGGGCACCATATGAGGTGGGTACTGGGTATGGAGACTGAGTTGGGTCTTATAGAATACCAGTATGAGCTATGCAACACTGAGCTGTTTCTCTAATCTCCTTATCATTGTATCTACAACAGACAATAATATCTATAAAGAAAGTATCATTATGTTTGTTTGACAGAAAAATAGATATTTTTCAGTTTTAAAGATTTGCTATTCTAAGTCACCCACCTATACAGGAGTGGAATTTGGTTTGTGCTTGTGGCATGATTTGAACTTTTTTCAGAGTTTGCCATCTTAAAAGATAGACTGTACCACTTGAGGACAGTTGCTTTTATCTTTGTTGAACAAATTAGAAGACAGAAAGGCAGAACAATCTATTTGCAAATCAGAATTTGAACTGATATTCCTTGAGTACAGTTCTACAACAATGTCATAAAGAAATGAATACAAATGTTCTCCTGGTACTCCTGTTGTAATATATTTTGCACACTTTAAATTCAGAAACCATGAGTTCCACAGTATAATTAATCAGGATACCAATTATGTAAAATAGTTCACCCTAGGTGAACCCAATTGCTAGGTTTTCTAACTGACTTTCTTCGAGAAGGAACTGTGGTCAATGGTAGCAAACAGTAGTTATTTAATATTTATTATCCAACAAAACTGTATTAACACCGTCAATTATGTGTCATTTTCATCTTTAACACAGCACTACAAGGCGTGATGTCACTGTCATTAATAATATCCATGAAATCAATATGTCCATGAGTTTCCTAATGATAAAAGCAAATTCAACTTTAATTAACTCATTGTTAAAACAGACACTGCTATTTGTTTGTTTTATTTTAAGCAAATTCTTACACCCCGAATTCAAATACTTTACCATAAAGGCACAATAGAGGCTCAGTCTCTTTGCCACATGCAGATATCTGTGAGGGCAGTGAGAGCCAGGACATTAGACAAACTTGATGTTATAAATAACCGTAAGCATTCTTCCTAGCATAAAACCCAACATCATATTTAAATGCACTTTGATGAAAATGGAAATGTGCTGTGTTTTTTTAGTGATTTCAGTATAGGAAAGATTCAGGATGCCTTAGCTCCTAATGTCTGCTGTTAAATTTTGAACATAAAGTTATAATTTCCCACATTGGAATTTTCCATTTGAATTGAGATGTGAAAAGTGGTATAGGAGCCACTACTACCAACTTAGGGTTATTGTGCCGTAACCGTTATTATTAATGTTCACAAATATCATAGCTATGTAGTAGTATTGTTTTCTTCCTTCATTTGAAAGCTGGGATTACAGGTGTATGCCAACAAAACTTTGTCTGGACAAAATTCTTATAACAGTAATTAAGGAAGCGAATCTAAATACAATTTCAATATTCCAGAAAGACTTAACTTTACATAAACAGAACAATGATGTTATTTATTTAAGGAATTACTGAAGACACACCTAACACCCTCTTCTACATACACATATACACATCATTAGCACAGAATTAGAAAGTTTTAAAAGGCATGTTAAGAATTTAAAGTATATTGTCTTAGTCAGGGTTTCTATTCCTGCACAAACATCATGACCAAGAAGCAAGTTAGGGAGGAAAGGGGTTATTCAGCTTATACTTCCATACTGCTGTTCATCACCAAGGGAAGTCAGGACTGGAACTTAAGCAGGGCAGGAAGCAGGAGCTGATGCAGAGGCCATGGAGGGATGTTCTTTACTGGCTTGCTTCCACTGGCTTGCTCAGCTTGCTTTCTTATAGAACCCAAGACTACCAGCCCAGAGATGGTCCCACCCACAAGGGGCCCTACCCACTAGATCACTAACTGAGAAAATGCCCCACAGCTGGATCTCATGGAGGCACTTCCCCAGCTTAAACCCCTTTCTCAGTGATAAATACAGCTTGTGTCAAGTTGACACAAAACTAACCAGTACATATACCTTTCTTTGTTTTCCGTTGTTGAAAGTACTGATGTGGGAAAAGATAAAGCTCTCAAGATGAAATGTTGGCAGTATAATTTTTTCATTGTGTATAGTTAGAGTTATAACCCCCCAAATGTCACTATGTTTTACCTTAAAATATTCCATTATTTCTCCATTTTCTACTTACAGTCATGGATGCATATCATTCAGAATATAATCTGACCTTAACAGGTATTGCTTCATAGTACAGTAAATGTATTATAATACATAAATGCTTAAAAGAAATGAAATATGCACAAAGCTGTGGGGCATACAAGTAATGTTTTTAAAGTTTTGTGTAATGTATATGAATTTTCAAATCAGTTGAACAAGTTAGCATTTGTTTGGCCTTTATTTTAGTTTTTAATGGAAGATGTTTGTTGTACATAGTCATGAGTTTCACAAAGATATTTTAATATGCTTATTTCTTGGCAATAGCCACTCCATGCTTTCCTTTATTTACCTTTCTGTTCCCATAAATTCCAATCATTCTCCCTAGACATTGGCAAAGCTTGCATGCCTCATTTGCATATCTGATTATATATATCTACATAAAAATGTTGTTTGTCTTTTTTGTCTATAGTTCCTTTGCTTAATATTATGATCTTCAATGACATCTGTTAACTATAAATAGCTAATTCTGTTCTTCTTTGTTCCTGGATAAAACTCCATTGTATAAATATGCCATATTTTCTTCCTTTAACCATATATTGGTAGACAACTAGTCTGATTTGTTAATAGGGTTATTAGAAGTAGAGATGCAGCATAAGATCTCTGGAAGTATCCAGGAACAATTCTGCCCCCATACAAATATCAGGGCAACATGACTCTGATTTGTTTTTGAAAAAAGTTAAGCACAGCTGAAGCTCATAGACCTATAAAGTATGAACATAGCAGATTATTCAAATTTTTGTAAATAAAGACAATATTATAAAACAGTTTGTATTATGGTAATATTTTGATAGAAAATACATATACTACATGTGTATGTAGAAATATAAACATATAGATTATATATGTACACAAATAAAATATTACTTAATTTATACTAGTGAGTACAGATAAAACATAGGGGAATTTAGAAGAAATTAAGATCACATTCATGTCATCAGTACATGTGTTTTAGTTTGACCAATTATTCATATAATTATTTAAGTTAAAAATATGTTTATTCAGTCTGAATATTATGATGGGCCAAACTGACAAATTGGATATATAAAAAAAAGTCATTTATCACACACGTTGCATGTTTTATCTTTATGGGAAATTATAATTTACATTATCTTTTCTTAAATTTAAACATTCCTTGCTCTGACCTCTGAGGTGTAGAAGCCTAGATGTATTTGAATATATTTTTAAACAATGTGGGCAACCTGGTAAGCTGTAGCAATAGAATCCACTGCTTTCTATGCTCTTCACCTAATTAACCATTGTTCGTGGAAAATAGGAATTATCACAAGGAAATACGCTGTCATCAAGTTGATTTCTTTCTCATTTCAGTTGCATTTTTATCATGGAGATTACCAACGGCAAAGCATGTTGATATGATTTTCAATCACATTTTACTGCCTGGATATTATTGAAGATTTCTACACTCTCTTTTGAAACTTGAATCACATCCCTAATGAAAAGATTAGTTTGTGACTGATGAATGCATTTCAGTGGTAAAGTATTGAAAAGTTATTTTCTTGGTGCTACAGGGGTTACAAATTATCTAGTCATAATTTAACAGATATTATATCAGGGTTGAAATATCATTAAAGTTGTTCTAACTGATAATTCTGTCACAAGTAAAATATTCTTTGAAAGAATAGTAATAAACCTGTTTAATTTCTATGCTATATGCTTGAGTTGCTAAATATTACCGGAAATTAAAATGCGCAAAGACTTCCCCTAATGTTTAATATGAATGAGATTGTATAATGGAAAGAAAAAAGAACACTCGGTAATCTTTCAGCTGAGCCTGAGAATTCCAGTGCAAAAACTGCTTCAGAGAATAAATCCCATTAGAATGATACTTACGTTGCCTGCAGAGGAAGCCATGAGGAGCAAGCCAGTAAATAGCACTCCTCCATGTCCTCTGCATCAGCTCCAGGCTCCAAGACCCTGCACAACTTGTATTTCTGTCCTGACTTCCCTTGCTGATGATCTAACATGTAGAAGCTTAAGCTGAACAAACCCTTTCATTCCAAAGTGACTTTGGTGATTGTTGGGGGGGGGGGGGTTGCTGTAGCAATAGAAACCCAAAATAAGAAAAGTAGGTACCAGGTCAGTGGTGTAGTGTTTTGACAGATATGGTCCTCTCTGAACAAAGAATGTGGAAGCTGTTAAAACTTTGCTCAAGAAATCCACTGAGTTTCAAAGTTATGTGAACTGTTCTGTGGGAGCTTGGAAAATAAGAACGTTGACAGCAGTGCAAAACATAGAGTTCTGGCGTCTGACATTTTAGAGGGAAGTTTAATGCATTCTATCATTGCCACTTACTATTTCTCATTAAGATTCTGTGGTTCTGTTTAGCTGGGGCTGAAATCAGTTGTGATTAGCTGATAGACAACCTACTAAAGCGAAACGTTTGCTGTGCTGGATAGTCGATGCTGGTTGCCTGTGGCTTAGAAATTAATCGTGTTTAGGATGAGACTATCAGCCCTGAAGGAAATTCTGGGAAGTGGTTTCTGAGCATGCATAGCTGCTGTGTTCCAGGTGTGGCCAAATTTGTACTTTTAGTCACCCAGGTGGTACTAATTTTGAAAGCATGAAGGATTCATATAGAGCATCTTAGGCTTGACACTGTGAGAAGCCTGGAAAGGTCACTGTCTGATGATACATCTTCAGTGGCAGCACCAGACCTCAGCATTTTAGAGATATTAGTAAAATAAGATGACTACCAAAAATAGCAGCAGTTTCAAAGTGGATCCCTCCTGAGCTGAGAGGACAAGCTGTGTGTGCTGTAGGCAGCAGAGTAGCAAAGGTACTCGGATCCCTTAGAGGAGCCTAGCAGATTGGGAATGAGTACCAAACATTGAACATTGAGTTATACTGATGGAGATTGGTTTCTCTTTGTTCAGATTATGACTTGTCCTGCTTCTTCCCTATAGTCAAACTTTAGATGGAGCTTGGGAAGCATTGTGGAAGATTTGGCAGAAGGAAGGAGGAAGCCATATGGGATAGGCAAACAACTAACTTGCACACTTGGGGGCTCCCAGAAACAAAACCACCAACCAAAGAGCATACAAGAGCGGGACCTAACCCCACACATATCACATATGTGGCAGATAGGTAGCCAGAATGGTCTTCATGCAGGTCTTCCAACAGTATTAATGGGGGCTCTCCCTGACTGTGTTGGCTGCCTAGGGCATTTTCTTAATTAGAGATTTATGGTGGAGGGCCCAGCCCATTATGGATGGTGTTATATCTGAGATGGTGGTCCTGAATTCTATAAGAAAGAAGGATGAGCAAACGATGAGCAAGCCAATAAACAGCACCCCTCTATGGCGTTTGTATCAGCCCCTGACTCCAGATCACTGCCCTGATTGCATTCCTGTCATGATTTCTGTGATGCATAAGCATAAGCTCAGCAACCCTTTCCTCCTCAGGTGGCTTTAGTCATGGGGTTTATTACAGCAATAGAAATATAAACTAAGACATGTTATTAAAATAATTTAATTTTTTTATACTCTGAAAGAAGACATTTCTGTTGAAAGTATATAAAGCAAGCGTATAATACAAATTTTGTAAAATATTTAAATCAAAATTAGAATTTATTGCATGGAAAATGTTACCTGTGACCATGACTCAAGTAAAGTCATGTGTCATCTTTTTCATTATGATATTATCAAAATACTGGTTTTTAGTTCATGACATGCTGGGTTATTGATTTTGCCACAGTGCTTTGAAGTGGAGATGGAAGAATGAAACTTAAGCATTCCAGAATAAAAATGATGAGCTAATACTATGTTTCACAGTTTATACATAATAGTTTATCCAATTTTCAAAATGTAGTACCTTTTCTTTATTCTTATCTATCTTACTATGGAAAAGATTATCTGAATAAACCACTTATTTTACTGGTAAGACCAGGATCAACATTTGTGCAATTTTTGTATCATATTTAAACAATGTGGCATCCACAATGAGTAAGTACCAATACCTACAGGTAGCAATGTGTTCCTTGAACATTATCTTCCATTTTAAGAAATTGCCAATTATTAATTTTCTTCTTTGAAAATGAGAAATAGACAATACAGTTAATATAAGCACAAACACCCAGTAGGCTTCTCCTGAATTTTTGCACCAACGAGCAAAACTACTTAGTAGATATTTAATTCCTCATGTTTTATGATATATGTTTTATGATATATTTATGCTTTAAGCTGGGAAGCATAATGTCACCATAAAAGATGTTTACCAATAAAAATGAATCTTTTATTAGAAGAAAATGATGAATTTCATGGAAAATCATTCTGTGTATGCCACTGTTTGCTTATATACATGCATATTAACTGCCCTGGAAACTAACTTAGTTAAAAGTCACAATCTGCTGGAATTATGTATGACAGAATATGTGTTAAACCACATGCACTGATTTTGATGCTATCAGATAAAAATTCTACCTGGCTTATCTCTAGGCAGAAAGTTCATCAGTTTTACTTAAAAAATATGGTGACCTGTGAAACATTTTGTGTTTTTGCCATTTTATATCTAATAGGATACAATTGTCTGAAAACATAACTATAAAATAAAGATGTGTAGAGGAATTGTAATGAAGTAATCAGGTTTTTCTGGCAAGGCATCTAATCCAAAACCCTTCTAGTTCTGTATGGATAGGGCTGGAATTACAAAGACATTCCCTTAGCACACACCTTTCATTCCAAACAACGAAGATAGATTTAGTTTGTAAAAGGATAGATCCATGTTTGAAAGTGATGTCTAATTGAATGATAGACAAAGTTGATGAAACAGAAACATTTGACAGAATGTGTCAGATAGGTTCACTGCTCAAAAGAGCAGCCCAATGTGGGCCAGTTCAGAGAATGCAAATGAGTTGTTGAGTTCATCTGGTTCTGTTCATTTCCATTGTGTTCTTGAAATCGGTGCTGTCCAGTTTGTTGATTTCAGCTACAGTTTTTTTCAAGCAGTACAATCAGCTAGAAGCTAAGAGAAGCCATTTTGAATCCATCAGCTTGGAAAGGAGTTCAGGGCCAGAACAGCTGAATTGAACTAGCCAGCAAGAGTTCAGAAAAAGCCAGAAAGGGTGAGATTATCTAGCATTAAGACTCCGAGATGACAGTCACATCTGGCAAATAAAAGTTACCTTTACAAAGATGTTTTATGATGGAAAAGGGATTCTCTAGGTGACTAGCTCTTTGTTATTACTTTTCTTAAGGATATCCAAAATGCATCTGGATATAATGTCAAACTTATTTTATAATAACACCTGCAAGAAGTGATTCAAGATTTGTATTACATGCCTTATACAGGAATGACTTTGAACTAATGATAAAATATTTCATGGTGCAGTATGAGTATGTATTATTAGAAGTTGAAATAATAATAATGCTATTTTCCAGATGAAGTACACTAAGTTGAGCATTAAAAATTTATGAACTATTCATAATCTGATGTTAATACTCATAGATACATTTTTCCTAGAGTTTGGAATAATATGAAGCTCAAAATGCAATGACAGTATTAGAAAACCATAAAAGAAAGAAGATTGAATAAATTTTCTTTGTGAGATGAACTTTAAAAATGATTTTTAATATAATCAATTAAAATAATTTGATGTGAATGTGTGGTATTTTTCAGTGGATTACCCATGGATTCTTTGCCATCTTATCTTCCAAAGGAATTACTGCCTAAATCTTCACCAATCCATACACCACAATAGTTTGCATTACAATAGCGATTCATCATCAAAGTCAAAGCCACCTTTTATTCTTGTTTGTTTGTTTGTTTGTTTGTTTGTTTTTTCAAGACAGGGTTTCTCTGTATAGCCCTAACTGTCCTGGAACTCACTTTGTAGACCAGGATGGCCTCGAACTCAGAAATCTGACTGCCTCTGCCTCCTGAGTGCTGGGATTAAAGGCATGAGCCACCACCACCCAGCCACCTTTTATTCTTAAACCAATCAGTATACTGATATCTTATGCCTGAAGCACCTCTATTGCCTGTACAAATTTTCACACTAAAGATTTAACTTTTGGCATAGTATTACTGTATTTACCCAAAATAGGTAATGGAAGCATTTGATGGTTCCAGTTTCTAAGTGGTAATTGCAGTTTGTTTTGGAGATGTAAAAGAAGCTAAAATCATTCAAATCCTTCTCAAATCTCTAAAGAACAAAAGGTAAGTATAGAGGTGAGAGTTAGCCAATCCACTTCTTTACTGATATGAAATGGAATGTGGAGATCAGTTACATATTCTGACTTAGGTTCATGTTTTTGATATATGAATAGACAAATAATTCAAAGAACAAGCAACAAAAATGGCATATTTCATGCCATAAAACAGTGTTGCAAATCACTTTAAGACACTGAATTGTTACATAAGTGTTAAAAATCAAGACATGCTATGTTAATATATGCTTCTTTTTATAAAATGAATTATTATGCAACAAGTTTGAAACATAGACTTTTAAAATGAGTAGTATTTGCACAATTTAAAGACAAATAGGGCCTACAGCAGAAAGACAGGGCACCAAGTAAGGGGTTGGGTTGCCCTCCTACAGTCCAAAACTCTGGCCTAAAATTGTTCCTATCCAAAAGAACTGCAGGAAAAATTGGAGAAGAGACTGAGGAAAAACAGATCCAGTGACAAGCTCAAAGTGGAATCCAGCTCAAGGAGAAGCTATAAGGCCTGACACTATTATTGAGGCTATGGAGTACTCACAAAAAGGGACCTAACATGACTGCCCCCTGAAAGACCCTGAGCAAGCAGCTGAAAGAGTCAGATGCAAATATTTGCACCCAACCAATGAACAGAAGCAGCTGATACCTGCTGTTGAATTAGGGAAAGCTGAAAGAAGCTGAGGAGGAGGGCAACCCTGTAGGAGGACCAGCAGTCTCAATTAATCTGGACCCCAAAGATCTCTTAGACACTGGATCACCACCCAGACAGAATACACCAGCTGATATGAGGTCCCCAACCCATATATAGCAGAGGAATGATGGGTCTGGGTTCAGTCAGAGAATATGCACCTATCCCTCAAGAGACTAGAGGCCCCAGGGGAATGGAGAGGTCTGGTGGGGTGGGCGTGGGGACATCTCATAGCGATGGGTGTGGGGAGGAGGTATGGGATGTGGAACAATCAGAGGATGGACCAAGAATAGATAAAATCTGGAGTGTAAAAAAAAAGATTAAATATAATTTTTTTTAAAAAGATGAATAGGTATTTAAAGACTGCATGGTGCTACAAAAAATAATAGTAAAAACTTCAGACACAAATCAGTCTTGAAGATACTTTATGCATTTATTTATAGCTTTGAAACAGATCATTGACTCATTTTTTTCTATATGGTGTCAAATTACAAACACACAAAGTATTGGTCTTATAGATAAAACAAATATACCAATTCAATTTGAACCATAAAGACATTTTTAAAACATTTCTAGAAAGTTAGTTTTATGCAAATGTAAGTAATTTAACAGCATCATGAATATGAGATGGTATTAACATTTGATTCTCTGTAACTAAATGGAAGAGAACATTCATTCAAAACTTTGAAAAATTATAAGCAGGATATATAGAAGTGTGTATATTTTAATTTCAGTTATGTCAACATATATTCACCAGTCATTAAGACTCATAAAAGCCAATGGTATGGCTAAATTGCATGCACTAATGGAGAAAATATGGTCGTAGAGAAGCATTCTGTAAACAATTGTTACAATTCATAGAAAAATTGTAATCCAGCAACATGGCTGCTCTGGTCACATTCAAAGACCTAATAGGTCTATGTTTATCCAACTGGAATGTAGATAAAGCCTTAGGATATTGTTTTAATCTCTGTGGCTATAATCCTTTGGTACACCTGTGGCTGGAATCCATTGGTATACACCTTTAATCCCAAACGATGACATCTGATTGAGGACAAAGTGATGAATCAGAAAAGATGTGATAGAATAGTCAGTGGATAGAGTAGGCCAAATCTTGCCTCAGGAGAAAAGCAATTAAAAATCCACACAGGGAGAGTCAGTTCAGTTAGTATAGTTGAGAGGAGTTGAGATCAGTGTAATCATTGAGGAGCCAGTACAGTACAATGAAGAGTTTGTTCATGAATTCACGAAGTTCAGTACAGTTCCAAAGAGGCAGATGAAGCCAGAGAATAAACAGGAGCCAAAAATACATTATGTCAGAATTAGTTTAAGGCCAAAAGACAAGTCAGTCAGAAGATGGGAGAAGCCAGACTGAATCAGTCAACTTGGAGAAGAGTTTGAACTAGAAGAGCTAGTTGATCCAATTAGCCAGAGTTCACAAAGAGCTAGAATGAGGAGGTGTTACTTGGTATTAAGTCTTCAAGATAGCAATTACTTCAGGTGAGTAAAAATTACTTTTATAAGGCAGCATGAAAATTGAAAGTATAAACCCTTACTTGACATACTCATGTGCAACCTCCTATCTTAAAAAAAAAATACTGCCTTTACTTTTGAGTTAATAATTACATCATTTTCTACTTTGCATGTCTCCCTGAAAACCATTCTATGTATTCATCTTTACTACATTCAGGACATCTTTTTTCATTAATCGTTGTTAGAGTAAATGTATAAGTACAATATAGGTCATCATGGGAAAGCGAAAGATGTGTTAATCCCTTACAACTCACAATTAAAATTGCAGAGAACAACAGAAATAATATTCCCCAAGGAAGAGCATATCAGTTGGTTATTCAATATCAAATGGGTCACTCCTAAAAACATATGTTTCAATGTCTCTGTCACTTTCTGAACTTCATGGAAAGGACAATTTAAATATTTCAATAGGAAAATACAAACTAGGGTGAGTTCAGGCAATAGGAGAGGTCTGAAGCAAGCCTTTCCTAACATTCTAATCACTTGCAGGATAGGTATTTTATAATATTTCAAATACATTGATATTTTACAACTAGTTCATTATCAGTGTCTTGGGAATACCAGAACACAATATGTTCAAACTTTAGGATGTATAAATAAGACCCAGGGACTTAATTAAGTATTTTTAATGAATATAATGAAGGATATAAAGACAAGCTTCAAAATCCTGTAGGAAAACCATAGTACCTAACTATCATAAACCTGGCACAAAGCAAGACACAGACATTACTATACTATACTATACTATACTATACTATACTATACTATACTATATAACACAATTATAAGCCCATATCGCCACCGCCATATGATTTTTGACAAAGATGCTAAAAGAATTCCTGTGGATAAAAGGTATTTTCTTGTAAATCAGTAATAAGTAAACTGAATATTGACAGGAGAAAGAGTGAAATTATATCCTTACACTCTATTCTCTACAAAAATCTACTAGACCTTAATGTATAACCTGAAGAGAAAGCATTATAAATGTACAATTAGGAAAGGGTAGTTTAAATACAATTTAAGTCTTTTCATCTACATAAGAATGTCAATGATTGACAAATAGAAGATCATGAAATTTAAAAAAAAGACTTCAATACACTAAGAGGATTAATTGAGTCATAAGATAGCCTTAAAATGGGGGGGGGGGATCTTGTCTGGTTAGTACGTGGGACAGAGGATTCATTTATAGATCATAAAAAAAGGAAAAAAAAAGTTATAATGAAGAAATAAAACGTTAGCCTGGAGCTGATTCTGTGTCTCAGCACTTCATATCCAAATACCACCAGGAGAGAGCAATTCTCTCAGGAATGCTGACATGCCTATGAGCACAGGTAAGATCACCACTTCTGCTCAAATTTCTGACCCAAAAGGGACTTTCCCAGAGACATCAGGATAAGGGAAGCAGGGAATAGCCAGGAACAAGATCCTTCCTGTTTCTTTCTGCACCCTGGAGGTGACCTTTACAACAGCTCTCCATAACCTATTTCCTCCCAGAGAGAACTGGTCTCCCAGGAGTTCTGATATACAGGCTTGCAGGAGAGAAAATCCACAGTCAGAGAGAGCAAGACTGATTAACACCAGAAATAACCAGGTTGAAAAAGGCAAGAACATAAGCAATAGAAATCAATGCTACTTGGCACCATCAGAACCCAATCCTCCCACTACACCAAGCCCTGGATACCCAAACAAGACTTTGATTAAAAAGAAAGTAAAATTACATCTCATGATAATGATTGAAGACTTTAAGAAGGACATAAAAGCTCCCTTAAAGAACTATAGGAGAATACAGGTTAAAAGGTAGAAGTGCTTAAAGAGTAAACCCAAAAATCACTTGTAGAATTACAGGAAAACACAACCAAACAAGTGAAGGAACTGAACAAAACCATCTAGGATATAAAATTGGAAATAGAGACAATAAAGAAATCACAAAGGGAGACAACCCTGGAGATAGAAAAACTAGGAAAGAAAGAAATCACAAAGGGAGACAACCCTGGATATAGAAAAACTAGGAAAGAGATCAGAAGTCATAGATGCTAACATCACCAACAGAATACAAAAGATAGAAGAGAGAATCTCAGGTGCAGACAATACCATAGAAAGCATTGACACAATAGTCAAAGAAAATGCAAAATCTAAAAAGCTTCTAACCCAAAACATCCAGGAAATCCAGGACACAAGGAGAAGATGAGACCTAAGGACAGTATGTATAGAATAGAGTGAATATTCCCAAATTAAAAGGGCCAGTAAATATCTACAAAAAACTACAGAAGAAAAATTTCCTAACCTAAAGAAAGAGTTGCCCATAAGTATATGAGAGTTGTAGAACAACAAATAGGACCAGAAAAATAATTCCTCCCATAACAAAATAGTCAAAACACCAAATTAAAAAAAAAAAAAAACAAAGAAAAAATATTAAAAGCAATAAGAGAAAAATGTCAAGTATCATAAAAAGGCAGTCCAATAAGAATTACACCAGACTTCTCACTAGAGACTTTAAAATCTAGAAGATCCTGGGCAGATGTTATACAGACTCTAAGAAAATACCAATGCCAGCCCAGGCTACTATACCCAGGAAAACTCTCAACTACAATAGATGGAGAAAGCAAGATATTCGATGTCAAAAAAATTTACACAATATCTTTCCACAAATTCAGGCCAACAAAGGATAATAGATGGAAAACAGCAACGAAAAGAGGAAAACTCCACCATAGAAAAAGCAAGAAAGTAATCCTTCAACAAACCCAAAAGAACATAACCACACAAATATAAAAACAACATAAAAATAACAGGAAACAACAGTCATTATTCCTTAATTTCTCATAACATCAATGGACTCAATTCTCCAATAAAAAGACATAGAATTACAGACTGGCAACATAAACAAGACCCAACATTTTGCTGCAGACAAGAAACACACCTCAATATCAAAAACAGATACAACTCAGAATAAAGGAAACAATTTTTCAAGCAAAAGGTCCCAATAAACAAGCTGGAGTGGCCATTCTAATATCAAATAAAATCAACTTTAAACCAAAATTTATCAAAAAAGATACTCATCAAAGGAAAAAATATCTACGAAGAAGAACTCTCAATTCTGAATAGATATGCTCCAAATGCAAGGGCACTGACATTCATAAAAGAAACATTATTAAAGTTCTAAGCATACATTGCACCTTACACAAAAAATAGTGGGAAATTTCAATGGACACTCATGGAAACAGAAACTAAACATAGACACATTGAAACTAACAGAAGTAATGAAAAAACGGATTTAACAGATATCTACAGAACATTTTATCTTAAAACAAGAAGATTTACCTTCTTCTGGTATACCTCATGGAATCCTCTTCACAATTGACCATATAATTATTCACAAACCAGGCCTCAACAGATACTAGAAGATTGAAATGATCCCATGCACCCTATCAGATAACCCCAGACTAAGGGTGATCTTTAATAGCAACAAAAACAGCAGAAAGTCCACATATACATGGAAGTGAACAATGCCCTACTCAGTGATAACTTGGTCAGGGAAGAAATAAAGAAATTAAAGACATTTTATGATTTAATGTAAATGAAGGCACAAGATATCCAAACATATAGGACACAAAAGTAGTCCTAAGTGGAAAACTAACTTCTCTGAGTGCCTCCAAAAGAAAAAAGGAAAAGAAAAGAAAAAAAAAGAAAAAAGAAAGAAAAAAAAGAAAAAAAAAAAAAAAAAAAAAAAAAAAAAAAAAAAAAAAAAAAAAAAAAAAAAAAAAAAAAAAAAAAAAAAAAAAAAAAAAAAAAAAAAAAAAAAAAAAAAAAGAAATGAAGAGAGAATACACTAGCAGCTTAACAGCACACCTGCAAGGTCTAGAACACAAATAAACAAATACACCCAAGAGGATTAGACATCAGGAAATAATCAAACTCAGGATTGAATTTAACCAAATAGAAACAAAAGGGAGTATACAAAGAATCAACAAAACCAGGAGCTAGTTCTGTTGAGAAAAACAACAAAATAGATTAACCCGTAGCCAGCCTAACCAGAGCACACAGAGACAGTATCGAAATTAACAATATCAGAAATGAAGAGGGAGATATAACAACAGAAACTGAGGAAATTCAAACAATCCTACTACAACAGCCTATATTCAACAAAACTGGAAAATCTAGATGAAATGGACAATTTCTTAGACAGATACCAAATACCAAAGTTAAATCAGGATCAGATAAATCATCTAAACACAATGCCTAAAGAAGTAGAAATAATCATTAATAGTGTTCCAACCAAAAAAAAAAAAAAAAAAAAAATCCAGGGCCTGATGGGTTTAGTGCAGAATTCTATCAGACCTTCAAAGTAGACCTAATACCAATACTCTTCAAACTATTCCACAAAATAGAAACAGAAGGAGCACTACCCAATTCATTCTATGAAGTCACAGTTATGCTGAGTATTCTCCCTTGGAGATGGAACAGTTTCTGTCTAATCGGGAAATTATCACAATTTCCTTTCATAGAGGAGTTTATACGAGATTATTTTCTGGTAAGCCATCTTCACCCATGATCTGAGGCTGTTCCACAGCCTGCTGTGTACAGGTCATGCCAGGAGAGACCTGTTCTTCCAGGAGTGTTTTTACTCCTGGGCTCAGAGGTGAGATAGCCACTTTCTCTCCCATAACTATGTAGAGCGGGGGCAGCCAGGAGGACACAGGGCACAGTATCAGTGGAGTAGCTATGAAAGGATCATTCTGGTCTGCCATCTGCAACCAGAGCTTGGGCTATTCCAGTGCCCTCTGTACACAAGTTCTTCCAGGAGAGTTCTTGTCTTCCAGGAGTGCTGACACAGGCTTACAGACCCACAGGAGGAACAAGCTCCAGTGAGAGGCAGCAAGAACATCTAACACCAGAGATAACCAGATGGCAAAAGGCAAATGCAAGAATCTTTCCAACAGAAACCAAGACTAATTGGCATCATCATAACCCAGTTCTCCCACCACAGCAAGTCCTGGATTTCCCAACACACCAGAAAATCCAAGAAGTGGAGTTAAAATCATATCTCATGATGCTGATAGATTTTAAGAAGGAGATAAAAAAAAAAAAAAAAAAACTCCCTTTAAGAAATACAGGAGATCACAGGTAAACAGGCAGAAGCTCTTAAAGAAGAAACACAAAATTTCCTTAAATTATTAAAGAGAATACAGGTAAATAGGTAGATGCTTTAAAGAGGAAATACAACAATACCTTATATAATTACAGGAAAACACATCTAAACAGGTGAAGGAATTGAACAAAACCATCTAGAATCAAAAAAAAAAAATGGAAGTAGAAACAATAAAAAAAAAAAAACCCACAAAAGGAAACAACTCTGGAATTAGAAAACCTAGGAAAGAAATCAAGAGTCATAGATGTAAGCATCACCAGCACAAAAAATATGAAATGAAAGAGAATCTCAGGCATAGAATATACTATAGAAAACATTGGCACAACAATCAAAGAAAGTGCAAAATGCAAAAAGATCCTAACTCAAAACATCCAGGAAATCCAGGACACAATGAGAAGACCAAACCTAAGGATAATAGGTATATATGAGAGGGAAAATTTTCAACTTAAAGGGGCAGGAAATAGCTTCAAAAATTATAGAAGAAAACTTCCCTAACCTAAAGAAAGAGATGCCCATGAACTTAGAAACAGTCTACAGAACGCCAAATAGATCAGAAAAGAAATTCTTTAAGTAACATAATAATAAAACCTCCAAATGCAAAACAAAGAAAGAATATTAAAAGCAGTAAGGGAAAAAGGTCAAGTAACATATCAAGGCCAACCTATAAGAATTATACCAGACTTCAAAACAGAAACTATGAAAGTCAGAAGATTCTGGGCAGACGTCATACAGACCCTAAGAGAACACAAATGCCAGTTCAGGCTACTGTACCCAGCTAAATTCTAAATAACCACAAATGGAAAATCAAGATATTCCATGACAAGAACAAGTTTACACAATATCTCTACACAAATTCAGCCCTTCAAATGATGATAAATGGAAACCCCCAACACAGGAGGGAAACTATACCCTAGAAAAAGCAAGAAATAATCTTCTATTAACAAATCAATAAGAAGATAACCACACCAAAAAAAAAAAATCTAATTCCAACTCTAATAACAAAAGTAACAGGAAGAAACAATCTTTTTTCCTTAATATCTTATAATAACAATAGACTCAATTTCCCAATAAAAAGCCATAAAATAACATCTATCTATCTATCTATCTATCTATCTATCTATCTATCTATCTATCTATCTATCTATCTATCTATCTATGTATCTATCTATCTATCTATCTATCTATCTATCTATCTATCTATCTATCTATCTATCGGACCCAACATTTTGCTGCATACAAGAAATGCACCTCACTGTCAAGAAAAAGATACAATATCAGAGTAAAGGCTGGAAAACAATTCTCCAAGAAAGTGGACCCAAGAAACAAGCTGGAATAACCATTCTAATATCGAAGAAAATCAACTTCCAACCTAGACATATCAAAAAAAGATAAAGAAAGAACACTTCATACACATCAACAGAATAATCTACCAAGAAGAACTCAATATTCCTAATGCAAGGACTCCAACATACATAAAAGCAACTTGACTAATGCTCAAAGCATACATTGCACTGGACAAAATAATAGGGAGAGTCTTCAACACCCCATTTTCAGCAATGGACAGATAATGGAAACAGTAACTAAACAAAGACACTGTGAAACTAACAGAAGATATGAAACAAATGGATTTAACAGATATCTTTAGAACGTTTTATCCTAAAACAGAAGAATATACCTTCTTCTCAGCACCTCATGGTACCTTCTCCAAAATTGACCATATAATTGGTCACAAAACAGGTTTCAACAGATACAAGAAGATTGAAATAATTTCATGTATCCTAACTGATCACCATAGTCTAAGTCTGGTCTTCAGTAACAGCATAAACATAAGAAGTCGTGTCTCTAGCTCCACATGTAGCAGAAGATGGCCTAGTCGGCCATCATTGGGAGAAGAGGCCCCTTGGTATTGCAATCTTTATATACCCCAATACAGGGGAATGCCAGGGCCAAGAAGTGGGAGTGGGTGGGCAGGTGACCAGGGCGGGGGGAGGGGGAGGGAACTTTCGGGATAGCATTTGAAATGTAAATTAAGAAAATATCTAATAAAAATATTGAAAAAAATCCACATACACATGGAAGCTGAACAACACTACTCGATGATAACTTGGTCAAGGAAGAAATAAAGAAAAAAAAAATAAAGACTTTTTAGAGTTTAATGAAAATGAAGCCACAACATACCCAAATTTGTGGGACACAATGAAAGCAGTCCTAAGAGGAAAACTCATAGCTTTGAGTGCCACAAAAGAAGAAACTGGAGAGACCATACAAAAGAAGAAACTGGAGAGACCATATACAAGTAGCTTGATAGCACATCTGAAAGTGCTAGAATAAAAAGAAGCAAATTCGCCCATGAGAAGTAGAAATGGGAAATAATCAAACTCAGGGCTGAAGTCAACCAAGAAACAAAAAGAACTATGCAAAGAATCAAAACAAACAAACAAAAAACCCAGAAGCTGTTTGTTTGTTTGTTTGTTTTTTGAGAAAATCAACAAAATAGATAAACCCTTAGCCAGACTAACTAGGGAGCACAGAGTCAGTATACTAAAAATAAAAATTCAAAATGCAAAGTAGTCAGATGAACATAACATAAGCAAAAGTTAGTCTCAGTAGTTATCAGAATAATGCAAAGAAATAAAGAAAGCCATACAAAACATATATACTAAATTTCCATTTTCCCATTATGAATATTAATTACTGAGAAATCAAATAAGGATAAATGCTGCCTACCATGCAGGCAAATGCTAAGATTTACCCTCTTCTGGTAGTAATCCAGACTATACCACGTATTATGGAAATAAAAATATACTTTCTCTAAAAGCTGAAATAAATGTGACATGTAACTCAGACAGCATGTGAATATTACTAAATGGATTTTGAGCCATCATAGAGCTATTTACACACTGATGTAAGGCACTCATCTATCTATCTATCTATCTATCTATCTATCTATCTATCTATCTATCTATCTATGGCTTTATTCACTACATTGAGCAAATAATAAAATTTATAAAGTGGAATATCATAGAGCTCCAAATAAAATGAAATCTCAAAACTTGCAGAAAAATAAATGGACTTCAACTGTACACTATTTTAAAAATTCATAAAATTTCACAAAGAAAATAAAGATATGTTTTTCTTCATAAATATATCTTAGCCTACTATATATAACACATGTATATATTGTATATTATATATTACATAGATTGATATATGTATATAAGCAGATGTGTGCAAGATAATTCAAGTATAACCTGTTGAAAGAGAACAAGTCATTGGTAACTATTAGGTAATAAGGAAGGATTAAGCAAAGGTAAAAAGCACTGGAGTTGACCCTATGAAGTTTAAAAAGAAGGAAGGTCCAAGTGGGGATTCTTTAGTCTCACTCAGGAGGACAGAATGATCTTGGGAGGGAGTGGGAGAGCAGATGGGAAGAGGGGGTCAGGATCACATATGTGCTTAGGCAAAAGAGAAGCCCAGAGGGCCAAGAGGATGAATGGAGATATGCAGTTGCAGGGGCTGGGCAGTGAGGGACGCATTAGAACGTCCCAGAGGCCTGGGATATGAGAGGCTCTGACCTTAGTTGAAATACCCAACAGTGGAGAGATGGGCCCTGAAGAAACCACCTCCTATAGATAGACATGGCATCCAGTAGAGGGATGGCTCCACCAACCTAAATTCTATTTTTTTTCCGTAGAATTGTTCCTGCCTAAAAGAAATGCAGGGGCAAAAATGGAGCAGACCGAAGGACTGAAATAAAGGCCATCAAGTTACCACCCAACTTGAGATCCATCCCATAGGCAGGGCCATATTTGTGATAGCCAGAAGATGGAATCAACCCATATGTACCACAACACAAGAATGATTATAGAAAATGTGGTTCATTTACACAATGCAATACTACTCAGTTATTAATAATAAGGACATCATGAATTTTGCAGGCAAGTGGACAAAATGAGAAAATGTCATCCTGAGTGAAATAACTCAGACCAGAAAGGACATGCATGGTATATGCTCACTAATAAGTGGATATTAGCCAAAAAAAAAAAAAAAAAAAAAAAAAAAAAAAAAAAAAAAAAAAAAAAAAAAAAAAAAAAAAAAAAAAAAAAAGTGCAGAATACCAAGGATAAAATCTAAAGAATTCAAGAAGGTCAACAAGCCAAATGGCACAAGTGAGGATGCCTTAATCACACTTGGGAAGGAGAAAAAAGCAATCATGGGGGGCAGGGGCAGAGGGAGGGAGGAACCTTGGGTCAGAGAGGGGACAAGGAGGAAAAATGGGGGACATGATCAGGTACTTGGTGGGGGGACATGAGTGAAGCTCCAAGGGCCAGCAGAAAGAATGGAAACAGGTAATATTGGGAAGGATGAACTGGGGTGAGAGGTTGCCCTAGAATGTACCAGAGACCTGGGAGGTGAGAGAAGCTCAGGACTAAAAGGGAGGGACCTTAGATGAAATGTCCAGTAGCAGGGGGAGGGAACTTGTAGAATCTACCTCCAGTAGAAAAAGTGGGTGTCAGGTGGAGGGATGGGGTTGCCATCCCACAGTCAACAACTCTGATCCAGAATTATTCCTCTCTAAAAGAATTGCAGGGACAAAAATGGAGAACAAACTGAGGGAAAGGAAGCTCAGTGAGCAGCCCAAATTGGGATCCAAGGGAAGCTCCAAGGCCTGACACTACTACTGATGGTATGGTGTGTTTACAGGTAGGACCCTAGCCTGGGTGCCCTCTTAGAGGCCCAACAAGCAGCTGAAAATGTCTTGCCTTTTTTGGTGAATATGTGCATAAAGACATATTTAGACATGTAAGAAATGTAAAATCCAGTGAGAAGGTCTAGGGCTTCAAAATGACTATTCTAGCTTTACAGAAGCTCACCAAGTTATTTATTGCATTTTGGTTCTGGATGCGTTTTCTATGCCATGTTTGTTTGTTTTATTTTATTGTTTTCAAGTTTCTTATAATGACTTTTTAATTATAAAATAATGTGAAAACTTTACTCATAGTAGAGCAGTTATTGTACGAGAGTGGGTGTCATCAGAGAGGAATGGATTTTAAAATTAAGGTTTTTTTGTTTTTTTTTTTTTTTTTTAGCCATGAAGGAAGAGAAAGTCTTGCCATTGTGGCATTAAAATAGATGTAACTGGAGATCATTGTATTAAGTGATCATAGCACCCTCAGAAAGACAAAATTCATATATTGTCTCTCTTTATTGGTTTATAGGTTTTATAGATAGATGCATTGTGTACGTATATATGACATAAAAGTGGAAAACTCTATGGGAACAAAGCAACAATTCAGTTGAAGAATCATGAAGCAGAAGAATGTATGTGGGGGAAAATGTTCACAATTAATTTGACTGGTATTTGGGTCTCAAACTTGTATTTCCTACAGGTTCTTTTTTTTTTTTTTTTTTGGTTTATTCAAGACAGGGTTTCTCTGTGTAGCCCTGGCTATCCTGGAACTCACTGCCTCTGCCTCCCGAGTGCTGGGATTAAAGGCGTGCACCACCACAGGTTCTGAACACTAAGGTCACAGTACTAATGATGTTGATACATTTGTAAAGTAAATAGCTCTGAAGTGAAAAGACACTGACATCTACATGGGAGAAAGGCTACACGCACTCTGGATTGTTTTCCTTTTCTCACCCTATGCTAAAAGAACTAAACTATTCTTTATTTTAAAAGAATCCTGAGGCTTTACATACAAATACACTTAAGAATAGAATGTTTTGGATTATGTTTCTGCCAACCAAAAGACCTCAAGTATGTCATAGTTGTTGCAGGTGGATATTGAAATTCCCTCCGTGGTTTCTTCAAGCACATAATGCAAAAGATTGGAAATTTGATTTGCACTTGATTGGATTGGAGATTGGTTAGACATGATAGACATGATTAGGTAAATCATTCGTGTTTTTATTTCTTCCTAATCTGTTTATGAGCCTATCAAGAACTGTAGCTTTGCTAAACAATGGACAACTGAATATCATGAGAGGACTTCTTGATACAATGTTGCTATGAGAAAACTTTGGAAACACAAATATCTAACATGTAGGTCTAATTATAACAACAGCAATAAACCACCATCATCACGTCTGAGGTGTTTTATGTGTCTTTTAAAGAAACCACCTTATTAAAACTAGTGCATAAGCAAGAATAAGGTTTTAGACTTATTGTGTAATCTTTGAATTCCCAACCACTCCTTTTCCAAAGTTTTTGTCCCAGATTTGTTATGTCTAAAGGAAATGCAGGGACAAAAATGGAGCAGAGACTGAAGGAAAGGCCATCCAGTGACCAGCTCAATTTAGGATCCATCCCATGTGCAGGCACCAAACACTGAAACTATTACTGATGCCAAGTTGTGCTTGCAGATGGGAACCTAGCATGGCTGATCTCTGAGAGGCTCTACCAGCAGCTGACTGAGACAGGTGCAGATACTTACAGCCAAACATTGCACTGAGGTTGGGGGCCCCTATGGAAGAGTTAGGGGAAGGACAGAAGGAGCTGAAGGGAATTGCAATCCCATAGGAAGAACAACATTATTAACTACCGCATACCCCTTGGAGCTTCCAGAGTGTAAGCCACCAATAAAAGAGCATACATAGGCTGGTCTGTGTCCCTTTGCACATATGCAGCAGAGGATAATCTTGTTGAGCTTCAATGAGAGTAGATGTACTTCAATGAGATGGGGTTTCTATGTAACCCCATAGAAACTTGATGCCCCAGGGAAGGGAGATGATGTTTGTGGGTGAGGTTGGGATGGGTGGATGGATGTTGTTGTATCCTTACAGAACCTAAGGGAAGGTGGTAGTGGATGAAGAACTCGGGAAGGTGGACCCAGAAGTGGGGCAACACTTGGAATGTAAATAAACAAAATAATTTAATAATAATGATAATGATGATGATGATGATGATGATGATGATGGTAATAATAATAATAAAGAAATGATAAAATATTTTACACAATTGTAAAAATATATAGGGAAATAAAACATCTACAGTACTCATTTAAGTTTAATTTAAAATTTTATTGCTTACAGTAGAATAAACATATGTATGAAATTCATCAAAGATTTTATAACATTCAAATAACCTTAAATCCAAATAATAAACAATACATTTTAATTGGAATTTAATATCTACTGTACCTACATTGATCACTTTTCTATTTTTCCATTGAAATAGAAGATTATGGATTATAAATTAATTCTAATTTTATATTTCAAATAAAAAATGATTGATTGTAAATTTCATTCCTAAAATCCAAAAAATGTATCATTCACAGAAATAAAAATGGGGTTGGTGGGATTGCTTACTACAATTTTGGCTCAACATTCCTGAAGACTTGTGTTTGATTATAAGCACAGCATTATTGAAAAAAATTCTATTAAGTGTCTTCCTAAAATATTCATGTTATGAAACTCAAGAAGGAAGACCAAAGTGTGAATACTTTGTTCCTTCTTAGAATGGGAAACAAAATACCCATGGAAGGAGTTACAGAGATAAAGTTTGTGTCAGAGTCTGAAGGAAGGACCATCCAGAGATCGCCCCACTTGGGGATCGATCCAATAAACAATCACCAAACTGACACAAGGCAGATGCCAACAAGAGCCTGCTGACAGGAGCCTGATATAGTTGTCTCCTGGCAGGCTCTGCTAGTGCCCGGCAAATACAGAAGTGGATGCTCACAGTCATCCACTGGATGGAGCAAAAGGTCCCCAGGAAGGAGCCAGAGAAAGTACCCAGGGAGATGATGGTGTCTGAAGCCCAATAGGAAGAACATCAATATGAACTAAACAGTATCCCCAGAACTCTTTGGAACTATAACACCAATCAAAGAAAACAGATGGTGGAACTTGTGGATCTAGCTATATATGTAGCAGAGGATGGACTAGTTGTCCATCAATGGGAGGAGAGGCCCTTGGTCCTGCAAAGGCCCTATGCCCCAGTATAGGGGAATGCCAGGACCAGGAATGGGAATGGGTTGGTTAGGGAGCAGGAGTAGGGGGGAGGGGTTAGGGGATTTTCAGAGGGCAAATTAGGAAAGGGGATAACATTTAGAAGACTGGGAGTTGATCCATTCTTATCTCCTTGTACTAAGGTCAAGTCTAAGTGGTTGAAGGACCTCCACATAAAACCAGAGACACTGAAACTTATAGAGGAGAAAGTGGGGAAATGCCTCAATGATATGGGCACTGGGGAAAAATTCCTGAACAAAACAGCAAAGGCTTGTGCTGTAAGATCAAGAATTGACAAATGGGACCTCATAAANAGGCAAATGGATGGATCTGGAGGCCATCATCCTGAGTGAAGTAACCCATTCACAAAAGAACTCACATAACATGTACTCACTGATATGTGGATATTAGCCCAGAAACCTAGACTACCCAAGATACAATTTACTAAACACATGATACTCAAGAAGAAGGAAGATCAAAATGAGGACACGTCACCCCTTCCTAGAATTAAGACCAAAGCACACATTGAAAGAGTTAAAGAGAGCATTTGTGAAGCTGAATCCAAAGGATGGACCCAACGACTGCGGCTGCCAGGGATCCATCCCACAGTCAGTCACCAAACATAGACACTATAGCATATGCCAGCAAGATGGTGCTGAAAGTGCCCGGATATAGCTGTCTTGGGGGAAAATATACCAATGCCTGGCAAACATGGAGGTGGAAGCTCAGGGTCAGCTATTAGATGGAACACAGGGTTCCCAAGGAAGAAGGAGTTAGAGAAAGTACCCAAGGAGCTGAAGGGGTCTTCAACCCTATAGGTGGAAGAATAACCATGAACTAACTAGTACCCCCTGGGCTCGTGTCTCTAGCTGCATATATAGAAGAGGATGGCCTAGTTGGCCATCAGTGGGAAGAGAGGCCCCTTGGTTATGCAGACTTTATATGCCCCAATAAAAGGGAACGCCGGGGCCAAGGGGTGGGAGCGGATGGGTAGGGGAGCAGGGCCGGGAGGGGGGAGGGTACAGGGAACTTTCTGAATAACACTTGAAATGTAAATGAAGAAAATATCTAATAAAAGTTGAAAAAAACAAAGGTAAATAAAGAAAATATCTTTAAAAATAATAATATAATGAGCACTACCAAGAAATTTTAAATATAGTTTATGTGTCTATAGAACAGTCGAGAAACTGCTTCTGACTGATAGTAATGATAGAGTACAGGCTGGGCTGAGCAATGTTAAAAAAAAAATCTTTTAAAGTAAAAAAAATGTTCTTGTTAAATGTTTGCAGGTGGATACCAAATATAAAGATTATGTGAGCTTGCAGCTAGTTGTCAAGTATTGGCTGTACTTCAAGAAGGACGTTATTCTTTGTTTTCTCTATAATACAGAATTTCTTTTACACAGAGAATTGTCTTATACCTGGTCTAATTTATTATGTTTTCTTTTAGGATTTATTTATTTATTTATCTATCTATTTATCTATCTATCTATGTATCTATCTATTTTTTATTTATTTATTTATTTATTTATTTATTTATTTATTTATTTATTTATTATATGTAAGTACACTGTAGCTATAGTCAGACACACCAGAAGAGGGTATCCAATCTCATTACAGATGGTTGTGAGCTAAGATTTGATCTCAGGACTTCAGGAAGAGCAGTCAGTGCTCTTAACCGCTGAGCCTTCTCTCTAACACTTTATTATGTTTTCAATAGTTATTTTTAACATTCATTTGCTGAATATAGTTTATAATTACTCATCATTGCTATGAACAAAGTACCATGTCAGCCTTGAAACTATGGAAATTCCTGGATTTCAATATATGAACCATTTAGCAGTAATATTTTACACTTAAAACATTTCAATTAGTGTTTTTAAAGTAAAATACATATTTTAAATATTGTATGAAAGTAAATATGTCAAAATAAAGAAATGGCTCTGTGGAATAGGTATTTCTTTTTTAGGTAATAAGCAAAAAACAATAAATACAGGATACAGAACCTAACAAATCTAGCATTCCAAAAAAAGTGTCTTGGCAGGAGAGGTAAGAGTTTGTATTGCTAATTATTCAAGATGGGTTTAAGTTCACTTGTCTTCACTCTAGATCAACATAATAAAAAGAAATCAGTATTGTTAACACAAAAAATTAATACAAGAAAAGAGAACCATCAAATTCATTATGTAACTGAGTTGTGACAACCAAATCATTAATATTTGATTTTCAAATTCAGTTGTAAATTTTTTGAGAGAATGACATTCAGTGTCAGAGTAAGTGTTTTTTTATGACTCCAATATCCATGACAACCTCTTCCAGTTTGAAACTGTCCTCCTTTATTGCAGCCATTGTCAACTATGGCCCAAGGGTCATTCTTGCATTACCACCTGTATCTTGATTCAATATATTGGAATACAGCCACACACAATCATTCATTTGTCATACTTGAATACTTCTATCTCCAGGCAAGTTCAAATATTTGCTACATTGAGAGTATAGTCCAAAAATATTAAGCATTTACAATCTTGTTATTATGGAAATTTCATACCCCGCCCAAATATTTTCAATTTGATAATCACATCTTATCAGTGTTCTTGAAACAATGAATAATTTCCATATAAACATGATAACATTTTATGTCATCCAAAATAGCATACTTGAAAAATTTAAAAGTGAAAAAGATTTCAAGTAAAACTTTACATTTTTGACTGAGCCAGGAAATATTTGAATAAAATGATAAAACATTATACAGTAGATCAGTATAGGAAATTTTAACTGTACTTTTGATCATTGTTGTACTTAAAGTATGGGAAAATTTTTGGATCACTTCTAAACTTTAAAATATGAAAAAAAAATCAATGTTTTTGTAGAACTGTAGAAATGTGTTAATAGGATTATGCCTTCTACAGCAGAAGAAATATATGACCAGAGATGTTACATTTGCCCATTTCTTCAAAACAGAAGTTTCTTTCTTTTACTAGGTTGTAAGGAAGGAATGGAGGTTCACAAGTCTCAGAAACCTCATGAAATTTATACAGTTTAGAAAGGTCATGAGATATATTAGGCTACATAAGTCCCCTAACCATTGTTATGTAAGCACTAGTCCAGAGTTCTGAGACATCCTTAAAACTATCTGGCTGTTTGGCAATGAGGACCTGGAATGCAGCTTTCAGGAGTCATTATCCAAGTTAGGATGGAAATTCTCAGTGATGCAGCTGCCAGTTGGTCACTCCTGCATGGTAAGGAAACCTTATACATGTCCCTATGTAAGCCCAATAAACATATTCAGAACACTAATCCAGACTTTGATGGGAACTTTTATTTGGCCTGCTATGGGTTTTATATTTGTGATTAATGCATATTTTAACTTGTCTTTATGAAGTCATGAAACATTAAATAAAACAGGTTATTCCTAGTGTCATATTAGCACAACTATATCGTGACATAGATTGTATAGTGAGAAAATATTTCATTTCCAAAATAGTATGCTAACCAACAAATAGATATATATTGCATGAAGTCTTACCTTGGGCTCTTCAGACTTAAATTAAATAGAAAAGAGCCAAGGGAATAAAGAACATAGATTGGCAACTGTCACTCAAACTGAGCAAAGCAGTGGGATGCTCTACTGAGCAGTTCTGAAAAATCTGTGCTCTAATATGCGCAGATAAATGGAGGATGCTCAGAACTATACCACGAGGCACACTGTTGGCAGATGTAAAGAAGTGGAAAATAATGGAGGGAAGGGAGAAACTAACTGTATTTGGTGGTATCCTGTAGGCGACATGGAGGCTGACAGCCATATACAAGGTTTTGAGTAACCTACCTTAAGCTGGTAAAAAAGACAAAACCAAAAAATATAGAACATTCTTCACTTGGTATGCTATTTTTTCCTTAGACCAAATTAAACTTTCATAGAGATAAACATTTATGACAATTAAGGCTACAGCCTGAAGCATTTTGGCTCACAAACTAAGTGCCTTGGTTAATGAGCAAAGATTTCCATTTCTTTGCATGCATAAACACTATGAGCAGAATTTATCATTCACTAAATTGTTTCTTCCTTCCCCCTGCACTTCACCAGTGTTTGCATCAATTGTCATTTAACTGTACTAAATAATGCATTGTCTTCCCTGTTGTATTAAGCTATTTCTATCAAGGCTAATGATTTTCTGATTTCTACATGCCAGTGAGTTTTGGCAGTAACAAATGGTGCCTCTCTTTTGCATGTTGCCAGTAGCTTGAATTATATTTTACATACCCATTTAGAGGATCATTAATTAAGTTAATATTCTTGCTTTCAGGAGTGACAAGCGTCTTGTAAAGTGCCGTCTAACTAAACACTACAACAGCCTATTGTATTCTAGCACTTTACCATTTCTAGAATCATTTATATGAAACATTTATTTTTTGGTTTTATGCTGGTTTGTTTGTTTGTTTGTTTGTTAGAAACAGGGTTTCTCTGTTTAGCCTTGTCTGCCCTAAAACTTACTCTGTAGACCAGGCTGTCCTCCTGCCTCTGCTTCACAAACTTTTAATGCAACCTTTATTATGTATTGATATTCACATTCTTGAATATTTTTAAAAAGGCAACTGTTTTTTGTAAACTTCAGAGAGCAAAGTTTCATGAACTACACAGAAAAATTAACTCTACTTCAAAATATATTTCTTTTCAGGTATTTATACACTTTTCTTC
Organism: Mus minutoides; assembly: GCA_902729485.2. Classification (NCBI taxonomy): domain Eukaryota; kingdom Metazoa; phylum Chordata; class Mammalia; order Rodentia; family Muridae; genus Mus; species Mus minutoides. The sequence continues at coordinate 420,188 of LR750335.1, forward strand.
TTGCTTTTCATAATCTTTCTTCATATACAGCACAGATTAATTATGCCACATGAAGAAGGAAAATTTGAATATATCCATAACAGGATCACGCTGTTTATGTATTGACATATAACAATACTTCCTTTGCTACATTCAGGTAAGCTACTAATGAAAACAGTGATATTAAATTGAAAATATTAGTTTTAACATAATGCATAGGTGGTAAGGAGGTTGTTCCATACTGAACAAAAGACAAAGGGAAAGTAAATAATTTTTTTTGAGTTAGGCTTATGTATACATGGATATATGCGGCCTATAGTTTTAGATCAAGTATTAAGCAAAAGAGAAATGGTAGTTTTTGCTAAAAGTTGTATCTAAATGACAATATGTCACTAGAGAGTAGATGCACACTGATTTATTTATGTTGAGGAATAGCTGTCCCAATCTCCATAACACTTTTCTTTAATTATATATAAGTACACTATGCTGTCAGAATGAAAGTACAGTCAGCTCTAGGACTTGATCATAACAAAGTGATTCAAAGGGAATTTAAAGTAAATGCTTCATTCAAAGTATCCCACGGAGGGAGGATTTCCAACTGGATGTTGTTACTGGTTTGTCTACTGTTTATTCCAAAAAGATGGGATCTTCTAGTTATGGAAGAATGTGGTGCTCTATGAAATAAGGATGAAATCTGTGAGAGTTTCATGGCATAATTCTCACCTCATAGAATAAAGAAAAGCCAAATAAGTTTCCTTCTTGACATGAGACTAACTGGACATAAGAATAGGAAGAACAATGTCGGCTGTTCAAACTACCCAGTGCTTTCAGAAATTAAACCACCAACCAAGGAGTGTACAGGGAAGGATCCATGGCTCCAGATACTTATGTAGCAGAGGATAGTTGTGTCTGACATCAATGGGAAAGTATGTCCTTGGTCCTGTGGAAGTTTGATGCCTCAGTGTAGGGGGATGTTGGGGCAGTGGGGCGGGAGTGTGCAGATGGGTGGGAGAGCACCCTCATGGAGTCAAAGGGGAGGGAGGAGGGGGCAAATGTGGGAGAGAAGGCCTGTGGAGGGGTAATCTGGAAAGGGGGTATCATCTGAGATGTAAACAAATGCAATAATTAATAAAAAGTAGTTAAAATTAAATTAAATTAAATTAAATTAAAAGGAAATGAAAATAACAAGATCCATATAGACCAAAGTGAGAGTGACTATTGCGATTAAGAGTGATACCAGGTCACACTGGTGTCTAGGGCATTAATAGACCTACAAAAGTAACACGTAGGGTTGGCCTAATGTTTTAAAATATACATAGAAAGAGTAATTTGGGACCAAAATGGAAATTATTCACTTATAATTTTGGTGCAAAAGAACAGATAATTCCAGAACATTAAATATTATATTTAAATATCTCATATTTTAGATAACAGAAGCTTTTCCTGAACAATATTTAAGGAGTGCACATGGTTTGATCACACATTCCTTTGCTTTATGACTATTCTTTAGTTAGGGCATGTACCATAGAATTATGTGCATTTGTTTTTCTGAGAGATCTGGTTACCACTAACTGGTTCTCTTTTCTCTAATATAGCTCAAACACCTTACAAGACTCAAACTCCCTACTTCATTCTGGAGCAAGAGTCAAAGTTTGGTTTATAATCTTTCCATAATGAGTATTTGGTATATCATCAGTTTGTCTAAAGTGATTTTGTAGAAGGGTCCATTATAATGGTTTGTATATGCTTGGCCCAGGGAGTGGCAGGATTAGAAGGTGAGGCTCTGTTGGAATAGTTGTGGCCTTGTTGGAGTAGATGTGTCACTGTGGCTATAGGCTATAAGACTCTCTTTCTAGCTGCCTGAAAGCCAATTTTCTGCTAGCAGCCTTCTGACGAAGATGTAGAACTCTCAGCTCCTCCTGCACCATGCCTGCTTGGATGATGTCATGTTCCTGCCTTGATGATAATGGACTGAACCTCCTCTCAACCTGTAAGTAAGCCCCAATTAAATGTTGTCCTTATAAGAGTTACCTTGGTCATGATGTCTGTTCACAGCAGTAAAACCCTAAGTCATTTATATGGAATTAATGACACCTTTATTAAGATGGTGAAGAGAAAAAAGAACATGAAGAAGCAACTGTACCAGGCATGAGAAACAGGTGACATTAACTGCTTTTCATTTACTCGTATACTGTATGAGCTGAAAGAAAGACACAGGGTTTGGTTCATTTAGACTTAACTTCATAAACTAAGATATGTAGGTGTTTTTAGAATTATCTAGAAAGAGGAAACTATTATCTTGAATGGTTTAGAAGAGACTATTGATCTTTAATCAATGTATGAAAAGCAGAGGCAGACAAATCTCTATGAGTTCTAGCTCAGGAATGGTTTACATAAAGAGTTTCAAGAGAACCAGGGCTACAGAGAGAGATCATCTCTCTAAAAGTACCACAAAATGAACAAACTGATAAACAACAACAACAACAACAACAACACAATATGGGCTATGTGGAAAGTTCTCACTAACATATTTTTAGATAATAAAATAATTTAAGACTCATGTGCTCAATAATTAGCAAACCCAAACGTTATCATCAGGTCCAAATTGAGAGCCTTCTTTGCATGCTTAACTCAGCATCTTTAAGCGTATCACTGTAATAGTACCATTTCTCCCTGAAATGAAAAGCTAGTTTCATACAACAAAAAAGCCAATAATGTTTCCCACGTTCAGAGATACAAATACCATAATTATAATTTTATTCAGTAGATTCATTATTTTCCATTTAATCTGTAGTACTGTGATAAACTTCAATTCCTTTCTCTTTTGTATACTGATGTAAATGTTAACATGAAAAAAAATGTCTAAGCCAAATATTTTGGCACATGCTGATAGTATCAGAATCCTGGAAGCTCAGAAAAGAGGGTCACAAGTTCACAAAAGCTAAATTCTGCTACATATAGAGGCCTTATCTAAAAAACTAATCTGATTCAGTAATTCAATAAAAAGATCCTGTGCTCAAGTATTATTTTTACAGATACATTTAGTAGAGGTAATAATGACAATCAAAATTATCATCATATTTCACTGATATCTTTGAAAAATGTCATTATATTTTTCACCAGGGCCCTATTATTTCTAAACTGAGTTAATTAATGATATTAGATAGGGACTCAGTAGTAATTTCATTTGAAATATTTAAATGTATTCTTCATGTATTGTGTGTATTTACTCAAATAGTTAGCTATTCATTTATGTTATGTGAAGCTAAAGTTTTCTATTTTCTACTATAGTAAGCACTGGATACTTAAAAAGGAAGAAATAAAAATTTAAAATGTCAGTACAGGCATGTTTGTAGAAACATGAAATATGTTCAGTGAAATTTGTATCTGTTGTAAAATGAAAATGCCATAACATGGAAATATCTTTAATTTGTTAGCATATTACCTCTGTTTATATCCTTAATGTCATTTTGAAATTTAATCTTTTTCTCATCAACACACAAAAAATTCTAATATTGTGACTCAGAAAAGATTATAGTTGCTTAATTATTTGTGCAATATGGCAAATACATATTTTGTACATATCAACAGAGATGTTATGTGGGCTAAAATGTTTTCATTATGTGTTCTGAACAAATGGGTTTACACCTAAAATGAATCAACTTTGCTGATAGAGAAATTATATGTATGGGTGCTGAACTGCATGTCTGTCTTTAATAATTTTATATGTAGCCAACCATAACCATCCTAAACAAGCCATCAGGTTTCAGGCTAATCAGGGTAAGTTCGCTGTTAATTAACAGTAACACTTATTAGTCTTTTTTTTTTTTTCCCTCTTGCTACCTATACATTCCCACTGTATAATTAAAACCTACAAATGTTAAAATGGACTTTGCTGACTCCAGCACATTTGGCCTGTCATATCAGAATTCTTAATCATACTTCTGCAGAACACCTGACCCTTAAGGATAGTTACTATGAGCAGGTGTTTTGTTTTGTTTTGTTGTTGTTTTTGCCTTCCTTCTAAACGAATCTACTACTTTCCTACTCATATATGCTCCTGCTTTTCTCTTCTGCTTCAAGAAGATTATGTGAATTCGTTGTGACTGTGTTTGCTTTCCATTCATAATATACTTAATGAATATAATTTTTAAGCTATTAAGCTTTACTTCCAGCACTATATCTTCTGACTTATAAGTAATTGGTCCAACTTTACTGTTATCAAATTTTGACACCCACAATTATGCATAGAGAACTCTTGAACTTCAGTTATCCTCATGGTCTATAATAGTAAATGTTTCCTTGAACTTCAGTTATCCTCCTGGTCTATAATAGTAAATGTTTCCTTGCTGATATTGCTCATGTGTGCTCTATGTCTTCTTGGACACTTTGATTAAAACTTTATAAACTGAACTCATGCCTGTATAGAATCAGTTTATGGCTTTGCTGGTATTTATATACTATATTGTTGCCTATTTATAATTACATTGACTTCTGATCAAATTTTGATTTTTTTAATTTTAGAATTTAAGATTTTTAGGCTTAAGTTACAATTGCTTCCATAAATGTTTTGGGATGTATCAAAAACAAACAGAAAGGGAAAATTGAGGAAACCGGAACTCTGAAAGATCAAAACATTCTTATGGGATGCATTTGTATTTTATTCCCACTCTGCTCTGCACTGCTTATGTTGAACCCTATATATTTTGGTAGATAATATTTTATGTTAACATTTTATAATTTTTCATAACTAGAAATACTTTATTAGCTTGAGAATTATTTGTTTGCTTTTTAGATTAGCAAATCAACTCCTTAGGGATATATTTGCACTCTCTTTCAGATTCTATTTTAATTCTCTTTGTTTGAGAGCACATTTTCCATAATAATGACATTATTAACTTTTTATAATTGCTAGTGTATACTTTATGATACAGAATGTAGTCTATTTTGGTATGAATTTAGTTTTATAAAACAAAGGTAAATACATTGAAAGATGTTATGATTATATTGAATTTTATATTTTATTTTATTTTTGTCTCTAAAATTTTTAGAGACAAAAATAAAATATTTTTTAGAGACAAAACATTTTTAAGCCAGAATTGCCCCTGTCTAAAGAAATGAAGGGACAAACAATGGAGCAGAGACTTAAGGAAGAGCCATCCAGAGACCAACCCACCTTGGGATACATACCATCTGCAGAAGCCAAACCCACATAGTATGCTGATACCAAAAACTGCTTGCAGAGATGAGCATAGCTGTCCTTTGAGAGGCTCAGCCAGCACTTGACTAAGACCAATGGAGACATTGACAGTCAACCTTTGGACTAACCCTGGGGACCCCAATGGAAGAGATAGGGACAGACTTAAGGAGCTGAAGGGGACTGCAATCCCATACGAAGAACAATAATATCCACCAGCCAGACCCCCCAGAACTCCCAGAGACTAAATCATTAACCAAATAGTACACATGGAGCAAACCAAGTCTCCAGCCACATACATAACAGAGTATGGCCTTGTCAGGCATCAATGAGAGGAAGTTCAGTGCCTCAGTGTAGGAGAATGCCAGGTCAGAGAAGTGAGAGTTAGTGGGTGGGGGAGCACCCTCATAGAAGCAAGCAGAGGGGCATGGAATAGGGGGTTTCTGAAGGGGAACCAGAAAAGGGGATAACATTTTAAATGTAAATAAATTAAATGTCCAATAAAAAAGATTTAAAAAAAAAAAAAAAGAATATATGTGGGCTGGTCCATGGCTCCCACTCCCTATGTAGCAGAGGACTGCCTTATCTGGCATCAGCGGTGGGGGAGGAGACACTTGATTCTTTGGAGGCTGGTTGCCTGAAAGACAGGGGCTAATAGAGATGTGAGTCATGAATGGGTGGGTGAGTGGGGGAATACCCTTTTAGAGGCAAAGGGGAGAGGGGATGTGATGGGGGGTTGAAGAAGGGAGACCAGGAAAAGGGACATTTGAAATGTAAATAAATAAAGGAGTCAATAGAAAAAAATTCAGATGTACACAATGAAAACCACCCTCTACTTCACACCCTCCTGGGTTTACCCCACTAGCCTACATATCCCACATCCCAATTTCACCCGCATATTTTTCATGACTCACTAAGCCTATTTAATGCTGCCCATATGTCCACGTATTTGAAGTCATCCAATTGAAGAACATGCACCTTACCATTATTAGTGTTTTGTTTTGCTTTGCTTTTTAAGAGGAAGAAAAAGTAGTTGATTCTAGTACTATTTGTATGCTACACACTAGTTGGTGATTATTCGTGCATGTTGAGGTAAAGGTAAATTTTGTTGTTATATATAGCATTCTACAAGTATTAGTCATGTCAAATCGAGTATACATATATGTTTCTGTTCTAGTTTTTGAATTTTTTAGTAGTATGAAACAGTCACTGATTTATTATACACACAAACAAAAACAAATATCTCTTTCCTATATGTCTCACACTAATAATTGTCCATTTCTGTATATTCTTATTTATCTCTGCTTCCATTGTAGCTATTATAGTTACAGTTTTAGGTATTATAAAGTATTTGTGACTTACTGATTAGAATAATCAATGTATCCTTGTATGAGTTGTCATTCAGGACTTATTACAGTAACAATTGCCATAGTTGTGAAATTGTGATACATATGAAAAGAGTACTTTGTGAGTTTTCAATTCTAACACTTGCCTCTAGGAATTTGAGGTTAGGAAGGAAAATGAAACCTTTCCTAAACCAATATACTTAACTTTTCCAAGAAGTACAAGAAACAAAAAAACATGATACAATGGATTTGGAAAATGTCAACAGAGTAAACAACTTCATATTTGTTTTCTTTCACCTGCATTGAGTCTTATTAAGTCCCAACACTTGAGCCTGGTATTATTTCTCTTTTTGTGTTTTATGTACATGACTACTCTGCTAGGGAACCTCAACAAAATGACTGCTTTGACATTTGAGTCTTTTCTCCAGACTCTCATAAACATCTTGTTTAAAAAAAAAATCATCATTTTGAACATCTGCTTCACCTACATCACTACCTTTGTAAATCTCTTAGAAAGCGAGAAAGGGGGAAGGCAGAGGAGGAGGAAGAGGAAGAGGAAGAGGCAGAGGGGAGAGAGAGAGAGTGAGTGAGAGAGTGAGAAAGAGAGAGAGAGAGAGAGAGAGAGAGAGCAAGATAGCACACAATTCTTCCCCAAACTTCATGGCATGGATGCATATTCTTCTACCTACTTTGTGTAGAAGACATATTTTTTTCCTCTTTCTCTCTTTGATGATTTTGATAATTACATAGCCATCTCTAATCCACTAAACTACATGACCATCATGAGTACTGAATACTGTGCACCCTCATTGGCGCCTTCAAAGTAGGGGCTTTTGTCCACTCCATCATACAGAGCCTTCTCTTGTTTCCACATGCCTTCTGTGAATACAATGTACTTGACTCTTTCTACTGCTTCTACAGCAACGACCCTGATTCTCAAACTCCCCTCTAGTGAGAACTTTTCCCTTGAACTCCTCACAATTTCCACAATAGCCTGCTCACTACCCTGCAGTTTATCTTCCTGATGGTGTTCCTCATGGTCATCCGGTGATACTGCAGGAGAGTCCAGGAAGAAAGACTCATTTTTCATGAATGAGTCAGATCTTTTCTTTGAAATGTGGATATTACTGTTACAAGATTTTGTAGTTAGAGTCACAATCTTCTTATCTACCTGTATTGATTATACTTCTTTATGAACACTGATAGCTTGTCATGTTCTTCATTATTTTCTACACACATACACACACATACATTTTATATATTATAAATATATATTATATAATATATAATAATGCATAAACATATTATATATAAATATATAAATACATTAATATAATATATATTAACAATATATTATATATATATGCATACATATATTGATAATTACATAGCCATCTCTAATCTACTAAACTACATGTTTACTACTGCTTTCTGGATATCACTGTAAATTTTATTCCTCCTCATATCTTACAGGTAGAAATTTATTGAAGCAATAGTAATTTCATTAAATTTTGTATTTTACATTTAAAATTTTTCCAATATATTTTATGTACTACCATAGCTATAAATATATAGTAAAGGTATTTTTAAGAGTGAATATATATCTACATACAATATTTAATTCTACATAGTCTACCCACTTCTCCATTTCCTGTCACAGATAAGAAGGAGAAAAGAACCCCATTCTGTTTTTTCCAATACAAGATAAGTATTCTCCATCTGAGTTCTTTTATGATTTTCTGTATATCATAGGCTCTTAGCAACTTGGGTTCAGTGTAGTCATGGTAAGATAATCAAGTTTTATCAAATTTCTTATTTGAGCTGGTTTGTGGTTCTGCCCCTTGGGATTTAACACTCTTCTGGAAAATTCCATGATTTTCCTCTTTTAAATACTCCATCTCATTTTCTTTCTTTCCTCTTCTACTGGTAACAGTTGTCTTTCTTTTCCATGTTGTGGAGTTTTGAAATATCCCGCAGGTCTCTTCTTTCTTGTGTCTTCTTTTCTGAACAGGTCTTTTGGCCTTTCACATCAGTTTTGTCATTTCTCTTGCTGTTCCTTTGGGCTCACTGATTTATTTCCTAGTTCTCACCTATGTTAATGCTGAATTAATTTAAATTCTTTAATTTTTCTTACTATAATACAGTGCATCCTGTCCAGCATTTCATTTGAATGGTTTATTAGACATTTCATCTTTCTTCCTACATGAACTGTTTGCATCCTCTTTACATCAGAACACTCCATTTTATCATTATTAATTTACATGTTCTATCCTGTTGTTTAACATGTTTGTTTAGGTTCTAAATACCTTTTTGCTAAACCATATGTTTAGGGTTTTCTTGCCTCTCCTTTTGAAAGCTTGAATAGATGCTTGAATTAGAAGGTGAATAAGCCATTAATGTGATTTCTTGTTCATCATACATTGGCTGATTCCCGTTTAACTTGTTTATGTTTAAGTGACAAACACTTCAAAATACATGGAAAAAAGTGTTTGAACAGTTAAACTCTTAATGGACAGTGTTTCTCTAAAGCTATGGATTATTAAATAAAATACAAGTGTCAAACTGAAAATACTCTCTGTAAGTTAGTGATCAAGGAGACCTCTAATATCCCAAATTAATGCAGTTTACTGATAATAACCTTGGCAGCTCATCAGAATCTGAAAGTAAGATTGTATTGGTGAAGATAACATACAGTTTGGTCACAAGTAGTAGAAAATCCTAACTACAAGTGAGCTGAAAGTCTCTTGTCTATTGGCCTGATCTCACTGAGCCAGAAGTTGCTGTCATTATTAGCTACGTTCACCTATAAGTTTTGGTAGTTATAATAATGACCAATCAGGCAAAATATGCCCTAAACTATAGTAGAAACAAAACTGTTAAGAGTAGCCAACCATTTTTGATTTAAGATCCATTGCACAAGAAGGAAGATATACTTAGTACTGTAAACCTAAGTAAGAAAGTTGTGAATCTGCTTCTTAAATACTCATGCTTATTCCCATAGATTAGTGCCTTACCTAGCCTTGCTTAGAGAAACTTCTCACTGCTGTGGGAATGGTTAATGTAAAAACCCATTGACTGGTCAAAGGGCAGAGAACAAGCAACAGTGCATTGTTCAACCCTCAACTGAACATCCATGTATCCTCTCCAATTCTCAGGGCATTTCACAGAGGGGATGGGACACACAGAAAGAATCATAGTGGCCAAGGAATATTGAAATGTACAATACAAAGACACCTTGTGAATATGACATAGCCATTGCACCAACCTATTAACACAGCTATGCTTGGTGTGAACAAGACCTCTACATGACTAGGCTCATCATCATTTCATTATGAATGAAAGAGGAGCCCATGAAACCCACCTGTCTCTGAAGGAGAGTCAACAGTTAGCAGACATTGAAGACATGGATGTCATATTCTACAGTGATATAACCACTGACAATTTCTCCTTTCCTCAGCAAATAACATCCCTGAGGTTTCAGCTCAAGAAACTGTGATTAAACTCTGTAGGTTATTTTATTTGCAAAGGAAGCTGTGATAATAGGCATAGATCATGATAGGAAGAAGGCACTTAGTGAAAGCAGCAAGGGGGGTGGGAGAGGAGAGCTGAGAAATGTCTATATAAATGTAAAAAATGGTACAAGAGTTTTTTTTTTTTTTTTCTAAGAAAGAAGTTCCATTTCTTTATTTTGCCTTTCCCACTGGACTTCTCTAGGCCTGAAGAAAAAGTTCATCCTCATTGATTTTGTTTATTAAATGTAATAAGCCATTTTATCATCATAAATGTTTTAGGAGCCCACTCTATTATCACCACTTTGAATGAGATAACACCAAGAAGCAGACTGTTTCAGTCACTTACCAATTAAATAAAAAATGAAAATAATTCTGTAATTTTTGTGATATTAAAAATATGAAGAATCAACATTTAAAACAAATACTGCAGCTAAACTTCAAGTTATTAATATAAACAATAAAATACTATCCCTTTTTATATAAGCTTCACTACAACTCCCCATGTAGGTATGATGAATTTTTTAACTTGTTCATTTTTTATCAATTAAGTTATTTATTTACTTTACATCTCTATCCCATCCCGATTCCCTCCCATCTCTCCTCCCAGTCTCTCCCTCTTACCTCCCATCATCCTGTATCTTCACTTCCTCCATGGATATTAGAAAAGGGAAGTCCTCCATGCATATTAAAAAGGGAAGTCCTCCCATGGATATCAACCACCCTTGGCATGTCAAGCCACAGAAGAACAAGGTAGGTGCATCTTTGTCTATTGAGGCTATATAAAGCAGCCCAGTTAGGGGAAAGTGTTCTAAACACAGACAATGAAGTCAGATACAGAACTTGCTTTTGGAGTCGCACATGAAGATCCAGCTGCAAAACTCTTACATATGTGCAAAGGGCCTAGGTCTGTCCCATGCTTGTTCGATGGTTGGCAGTTAAGTCTCTGTGACCTCGTATGTACCCAGATTAGTTGACTCTGCAGGGGCTATTAATATCTTAGTTGCTCATGGGACACAGTTCAAGAGAGTTAAAGAAGTTGTAATATTTTATGATAAAAGTTCATCATTTTAAAAAAGAATTATTTTTTAAATGTTGTGTGTTTGTACATATGTATGTGGTGAATTTATGATTCATGTATGTTTATTAAAGCACCTATATGTTAATGGGCACCTTTAGAGGTCAGTGAACAACAGTAGCTATGATTCTTTGCCTTCTACCTTGAATAAGGCAGAGTGTCACTTTTCTTTTTTATCTGAACTTTATTCCACCAGCTTTCGTGTAAATTTCAAGGATTCTGCTATATCTGAACCCAGTCTTCCCTGTAGGTCTGGGACTAAGGAACTAATTCTGAGTTCAATGTTATGTGGATTCTGGAGATTCAGCCTCCAGTCCAGACTCTTGCATAGAAAGTCTTTACCCGCCTTTAATCCCAGCACTCAGGAGGTAGAGGCAGGTGGATTTCTGAGTTCGAGGCCAGCCTGGTCTACAAAGTGAGTTCCAGGACAGCCAAGGCTATAAAGAGAAACCCTGTCTCGAAAAACCAAAAAAAAAAAAGAAAGTCTTTACCCTTTACCTACTCAGCCACTTCCTAGCCTGACAAATGGTATTTTGCATGAAATTAATGGTAAATAGATTGGTAATCCAAAGAACAGTAATAAAATAGATTCCATTTAAGGTGTATTCATTCTATGTAGTGCAATTTATATAAATTTGAATCTGAGAAAAAATGTTCTCTCTCAAAATCATCCATTATAAGTTAAAAATCTTTATATCTACTTAAAATTAAATGAAACAGTCAGTAGTATAATATTTGTATATTAGCTTTTGCTATTGCTGTCTCTATTCAGGAACTAAATTTATAACTACTCTTTATAATAAGAATAACAAATCTAAGGATAATGAAGTTAGGAAAAATAGTCAACCATATACAATCTAAAGCAAGAATGTTTACATTAAAAGAAAGCTTTCATAAATTTGCTGACATATGCCAATGTTTTATATGCATATAAATATGACAAATTTAAAATTGTTTACATCAATTTTGAGATATTGAGTTTTAGTATATGGAAAGCAAACATGAATACAATAATAATATTGAGAAAGAGTTAAAATGTAAAACTAATTTTAAAAGTGAGTAGTACAAGAATAGTTAACTATGCCCTTACACCAGGACCTTGCTGCTGGGGCAGTCTCCTAGTCGGTCTATTCCTTTGAAGACACTGTATTCTGATTGATCCTAGAGGACCGGCTGCACTCAAAGCATTCAGCACTCGAGGACCCACTGTCTTCAAAACAGTTGAGGACCCACTGCACTCTGAGCAGTTGGACCCACTGCACTCTGAGCAGTTAAGGGTGTAGTACACTCAGAGCAGTTGAGGATAAGCTGCACTCAGAGAAGTTGGACAACAGCTTGACTGCTCCACTGAAGAACCAACAGTTTGAAGGTCATCCAGGAGATCTACTGCTGCCAGGGCAACAGATAAGCAACTTCTCTGCCCCTGTGAAGAGCCCCAGGTTGAAAGACCCCACAAGTGGTCTCATATAACCAGGGCCTCAGACCTACTGGGAGATATGAAGAACTCGTGGACAAAAGAGGCAGACTCCAGACAATCACCTAGACCAACAAACACCAGGGATATCCAGATGGCTAAAGGCAAGCACAAGACCATAAGCAACAGAAGCCAAAATTCATGAACATCATCAGAACCCAGTTATCTCACCACAGCAAGCCTGAATGCACCAACACACCTGAAAATCAGGAATTTGTACAAAAATCCTATCTCATGAAGTTAATAGAGTCCGTTAAGGAGGATAGCAATAACTCAGTGAAAGAAATACAGGAAAACACAAATAAACAGGTGAAGGAATTGAATTAAGGGATCCAAGACCTAAAAGTTAAAGTAGAAACAATAAAGAAAACACAAATAGAGGCAAACCTGGAAATGGAAAACCTAGGAAAGAGGTCAGGAGTTACAGACATAAGTATTATCAACAGAATACAGAGATAGAAGAGAGACTCTCAGGTGTAGAAGATATGGTAGAAAAGATTGACACATCTATCAAAGAAAACTCAAAACATAAAATACGACTAACCCAAAGCATCCAGGAAATTCAGGACACAATGTAAAGACCAAATCTAAGCATAATCGGAGTAGAATATGAAGATTCCCAGTTCAAAGGACCTAAAAATGTCTTCAACAAAATTATAGAAGAAAACTTCCCCAACCTAAAGAAGCCTTTAGAACACCAAATAAATGGGAACAGAAAAGAAAATCTTCTTGTCACATAATTATCAAAACACTAAATTCATAAAACAAAGAAATAATATTAAAAGCTGCAAGGGAAAACGGCCAAGTAACATACAATGTAGACCTAACAGATTTACACCAGACTTCTCAATAAAGATTATGAAAGCCAGAAGAGCCTGGTATGAGATCATGCAGTCTCTAAGAGATGACAAATGCCAACCTAGGCTACTATACCCAGGAAAATTCCCAATCAACATAGATGGAGAAACCAAAATATTCTAGGACAAAACCAAAATCAAACAGGATCTATCTAATGACCCAGCCTTATAGAGGGTCCTAAAAAGAAAACTCTACCACAAGGAAAGTACAAGATATTAAGTACTACAAAAAAGAACAAGAAAGGGGAACACTCCTCCATTGTTGGTCAGAATGCAAGCTGGTTCAACCACTCTGGAAATCAGTCTGGCAGTTCCTCAGAAAATTGGACATAGTACTACCTGAAGATCCTGCAATACCCCTACTGGGCATATATCCAGAAGATATTCCATCTGGTAATAAGGACACATGTTCCACTATGTTCATAGCAGCCTTATTCATAATAGCCAGAAACTGGAAAGGACCCAGATGTCCCTCAACAGAGGAATGGATACAAAAAAATTGGTATATTTACACAATGGAGTACTACTCAGCTATTAAAAACAAGAAGGAGCTAGAGAAAGTACCCAAGGAGCTGAAGGGGACTTCAACCCTATAGGTGGAAGAATAACCATGAACTAACTAGTAACCCCTGGGCTCATGTCTCTAGCTGCATATATAGAAGAGGATGGCCTAGTTGGCCATCAGTGGGAAGAGAGGCCCCTTGGTTATGCAGACTTTATATGCCCCAATACAGGGGAACGCCGGGGCCAAGGGGTGGGAGCGGGTGGGTAGGGGAGCAGGGCCGGGAGGGGAGAAGATATAGGGAACTTTCTGGATAACACTTGAAATGTAAAGGAAGAAAATATCTAAAAAAAGTTGAAAAAAAAAAGAAATGTTATAATAGCAATGTGTAAGAGAACTACATGTAATTATAAAGGTCTGTCTCATTAAAGTTGGAACTTAGAAAAACAAACAAACAAACAAAAAAAACCCAAAAAAAACCCAATAAATATATGAAATTCCTAGGCAAATGGATGGATCTGGAGGCCATCATCCTGAGTAAAGTAACCCAATCACAAAATAACTCACATAACATGTATTCACTGATATGTGGATATTAGCCCAGAAACCTAGACTACCCAAGATACAATTTACTAAACACATGAAACTCAAGAAGGAAGATCAAAATGTGGACACATCACCCCTTCCTAGAATTAAGAACAAAGCACATATTGAAGGAGTTACAGAGATCATGTGTGAAGCTGAATCCAAAGGATGGACCCAATGACTGTGGCTGCCAGGGATCCATCCCACAATCAGCCACCAAACATAGACTCTATAGCATATGCCAGCAAGAGAGTGCTGAAAGGGCCCAGATATAGCTGTCCCGTGGGAGACTATACCAATGCCTGGTAAACATGGAGGTTGAAGCTCACAGTCAGCTATTAGTTGGAACACAGGACTCCCAAGGAAGGAGCTAGAGAAAGTACCCAAGGAGCTGAAGGGGTCTTCAACCCTATAGGTGGAAGAATAACCATGAACTAACTAGTACCCCCTGGGCTCGTGTCTCTAGCTGCATATATAGAAGAGGATGGCCTAGTTGGCCATCAGTAGGAAGAGAGGCCCCTTGGTCATGCAGACTTTATATGCCCCAATACAGGGGAACGCCAGGGCCAAGATGTGGGAGCGGGTGGGTAGGGGAGCAGGGCCGGGAGGGGGGAGGGTATAGGGAACTTTCTGGATAACACTTGAAATGTAAATGAAGAAAATATCTAATAAAAGTTGGAAAAAAAAAGACAAGATATTCAGCATCTCACAACAAAGCCAAAAGCAGAGATCCACAAGTACATAAAGGCACCAACAAAAACAAACGTAACAGGAACCAATAGTCATCTCTCTTTAATATCCCTCCACATTTAATATCTCTCCACATTAATGGGCTCAACTTGTTGGGAATTGATGCTGAGTCATAAGCCAGAGCTCCCCTCCCTTCCTGAGGGAACTTCCAACCTTTTGCAAGGACAGCTGACAGTATGCCAAGATCAGATAATAGCACTGCAAATTTCTGGATAAACCACAGGATGTTCCCTGCCCCCAGGCTGAGGCACTGGCCAGTTCTTCTGCTTACTTCCTCCTTCTTATAGCTTTTTTTACTGTAACCTTGCCCACATAAACAGACCTTGATAGGATTGTCTCCCTGGTCTCCTCCTTCTTTCTCACCCATTTTTCCTTCAGGCATGATCCTGAGGGTAGGGATATCAACTCACCTATAAAAAGACATAAGCTTACAGACAAGATATGCAAACTAGATCCTGCATTTTGCTGCATACAAGAAACACACATCAATAACAAAGACAGGCACTATCTCAGAGTAAAAGGAAGGAAAAATGTCTTCCAAACAAATGGTCTCAGGAAACAAGCAGGAGTTGACATCCTAATATCCAATAAAATAGACTTCCAACCAAAAGTTAACAAGCATGATGAAGAAGGACACTTCATATTCATCAAGTGCAAAATCCACTGAGAGAAAAATCTCACTTCTATGCCCCAAATGCAAGAGCACCCAAATTCATAAAAGAAATTTTACTAAAACTTAAAAGACACATTGAACCCCACACAATAATAGTGTGAGGTTTCAATACCCCACTCTCACCAATGAACAGGTCATTGAACCAGAAACTAAACAGACACAGTGAAACTATGAGAGGTTATGAACCAAATAGATTTAACAGATATCTACAGAACATTTCACCCCAAAAGAATACATCTTCTTCTCAGCAACTCATGGTACCTTCTTCAATATTGACCATATACTTGGTCACAAAACAACCCTCAACGGATATAAGAAGATTGAAATAGTACCATGAATCCTGTTAGGTCACCATGGCCTAAGGCTGGTCTTCAATAACAGCAAAAACTACAAAAAGCCCACATACATGTGGAAATTGAACAACCCTTTACTGAATAATAACTTGGACAGGGAAAAAATAAAGAAAGAAATTAGAGACTCCCTGGAATTTAATGAAAATGTTGACATATCATACCCATACTTATGGGACACATGAAAGCAGTGCTAAGAAGAAAGTTCATAGCACTAAGTGCACTTGTAAAGAAACTAGAAAGATCTTACACTAACAACTTAATAGCACATCTGAGAGCCCTGGAACAAAAAGAAGCAAATTCACCTAGGAGGAGGAGAAGGAAAGAAATAGTCAAACTCATGGCCAAATTAACCAAATAGAGACAAAGTAAACAATACAAAGAATCGGCAAAACCATAAGCCGGTTCTTTGAAAGAATCAACAAGGTAGATAAACCCCTAGCCAAACTAACTAAAGGGCCAAGAGGCAGTATCAAAATAATAAAATCAGGCATGAAAAGGGAACAACAGAAACAAAGGACATTAAAAACATCATCAGATCCTCCTATAAAAGCCTATAATCATTAAAACTGGAAAAATCTAGATGAAATGGATGTTTTTTTTGGAAATATGCCACATACCAAAGTTAAATCAAGAGCAGGGAAACTATATAAACTACATAACCTATTTTATGAAGCCACAATTACTCTGATACCTAAACCACACAAGGACCTAAACAAAAAAGAGTACTTCAGACCATCCTTGCTTATGACTATCAATGCAAAAATAATCAATAAAATTCTTGCAAACCAAATTCAAGAAACACATCAAAACCATCATTCAACATGATCAAGTAGTGATAAAAACTGCATAGTATTTGTAGAGAGACAGGCATGTTGATCAGTGGAATAGAATTGAAGAACCAGAATTAACACTTGGTTATTGAAAATGGCACCAAAAATATAGACTGGAACAAAGAAAGCATCTTCAATAAATGATGCTGGGTTAACTGGCTGTCTATATGTAGAAGAATGAAAATAGACCCATATTTATCACCTTGTAAAAGATCAAGTCCAAGTGGATCAAGGATCTCAACATAAAACCAGATACATTGAATCTAATAGAAAAGAAAGTAGGAAAGAGCCTTGAACTCATTTCCAAAGGGGGAAATTTCCTAAAGAGAACTCCAATGGCTCATGCTCTAAGATCAACAATTGATAAATGGGAACTCAAGTAACTGGAAAGCTTCTGTAAGGCAAAGGACATAGTCAATAAGACAAATCGGTAACCTATAGATTGGAAAAAAGTCTTCACTAACCCCATATCCAGTAGAAGTCTAATATGCAGAATATATAAAGAACTCAAAAAGTTAACCACTAAAACAAAACAAAACAAAACAAAAAAACAAACAACCCAATCAAAAATTGGGATATAGAATTAAACTGAGATTTTACAACTGATGAATCTTTTTTTTTCAATATTTTTTATTAGATATTTTCTTAATTTACATTTCAAATGCTATCCTGAAAGTTCCCTCCCCTCTTCCCCTCCCTGTTCCCCTGCCCACCCACTCCCACTTCTTGGCCCTGGCATTCCCCTATATTGGGGTATATAAAGATTGCAATACCAAGGGGCGTCTTCTCCCAATGATGGCCGACTAGGCCATCTTCTGCTACATATGGAGCAAGAGACACAAGTTCTGGGGGTTCTGGTTAGTTCATATTGTTGTTCCTCTTCTAGGC
>LR750335.1:438308-455566 GCA_902729485.2 Mus minutoides
CTGTACGAGACAGCTTTATCAGGGTCCCTTAAGTAGACACTTGCTGTCCTATGCAATAGTGTCTGAGTTTAGTGACTGATTATGGGATGGATCCCCCCTGGTGGGGTAGTCTCTGTATGGTCCATCCTTTCATCTTAGCTCTAAACTTTGTCTCTGTAACTCCTTTCATGGGTATTTTGTTTCCTATTCAAAGGAGGAAAGAAGTATCCATGCGCTGGTCTTCCTTCTTGATTTTCTTGTGTTTTGCAGATTGTATCTTGGGTATTCTAAGTTTCTGGGCTAATATCCATTTATCAGTGAGCGCACATCCAATGACTTCTTTTGTGATTGGGTTACCTCACTAAGGATTATATCATCCAGATACATCCATTTGCCCAAGAATTTCATAAATTCATTTTTTAATAGCAGAATAGTACTCCATAGTGTAAATGTAACACATTTTATTTATCTATTCCCCTGTTGAGGGACATCTGGGTCCTTTCCAGCTTCTAGCTATTATAAATAAGGCTGCTATGAACATAGTAGAACATATGTCCTTTTTACCAGTTGGAACATCTTCTGGGTATATCATCTTGAATGGCAGAGAAGCACCTAAAGACATGTTCAAAATCCTTAGTGATCAGAGAAATGCAAATCAAAATGACACTGAGATTTTACCTTACACCTATCAGAATGGCTAAGCTCATATCTCAGGTGACAACACATGTTGAAGAGGATGTGGAGAAAGCGGAACACTCATCCATTGCTGCTGTGATTGCAAACTGGTACAACCACTCTAAAAATCAATCTGGAGTTTCCTCAGAAAATTGGAAATATATCTACCAGAAGACCTTTTATATCACTCTTGGGAATATAACCAAAACATGCCCCACCATGCCACAGGGGCATGTGTTCCACTATGTTTGTAGCAGCCATATTTGTGATAGCCAGAAGCTGGAAACAATCCAGATGTTCAATAACAGAAGAATGGATACAGAAAACGTGGTTCATTTACACAATGGAATATTACTCTGCTACTAAGAATGAGGATATCCTGAGATGGAACTAGAAAATATCAGCCTGAGTGAGGTAACTCAGACCCAAAGGAAATGCATGGTATACAGTCCACAGAACTCAAAAAAGTCAACAAGCTGAAGGGCCCAAGTGATGACACCTCAGTCCCACTTGGGAGAGGCATGAAACCAATCATAACTGGGGAGGAAGAAAGGGACCTGGGAGGAAAAGTGGGAAAGTGAAGTGGGGAAGAGAGGGGAACCTGGTCTGGTATTGGGAGAGTGAAAAGGACTGAAGCCCTGAGGGCTAACAGAAAGAATGCAAACAGGCAATCTCAGGGAGATAGGAGGTAAGGGGGACCCTCCATAATGAACTAGAGACCTAGGAGGTCAGAGAGTCTAAGGACTTAAAGGGAGGGACCATAGAAGACATGCCAGAAAGTAGGAAGAGGGAACTTACAGAGCCTTCCTCCAGCAGGAAGACAGGACATCAAGTGAGGAATGGTGTTGCTATCCCAGAGTCTCAACTCTGATCCAGAATTGTTCCTGTCTGAAAGAATTACAGGGATGGAAATGAAGAGGAGCCTGTGGAGAAGAAGGTCCAGCAACAGGCCCAAAGTTGGATTCAACTTAAGGGGATGTCCCAAGGCTTGACACTATTACTGAGGCTATGGAGGACTAACAAAAAGGGACCTAGCATGACAGCACTCTGGAAGACCCAACAAGCAGCTGAAAGAGTCAGATGCAGATATTTGCACCCATCCAGTGGACAGAAACTGCTAACCCCTGTTGTTGAAGTAGGGAAGGCTAAAAGAAGCTGAGGAGAAGGATGTTCCTGTAGGAGGACCAACAGTCTCAATTAATCTGCACCCCTGAGATCTCTTAAACACTGGACCACGAAACAGGCAGCAACACCAGCTAATATGAGGCCCCCAACACACACACACACACACACAGTAGAGGACTTCTGGGTCTCTGTTCATTCAAAGATGATGCACCTAACCCTGAAGAAACTGGAGGTACCAGGGAGTTTAGAAGCACAGTAGGGTTGGGAGTGTGGGCATCCATGTAGAGATGGGGTAGAGAGGAGGTGTGGGATGTGGAACAGTTGGAGAGTGAATGTGGGGGAGGGAATCAAATATAGTATAAAAAGATAAATTAATTAATTAAAAATAGTTAATTTTTACTACAAGGTAAATTAAAATATATATTTTTCTTGTTTTATTGTTTCATTGAACTGATCAATAATATATTAATCGACTGCTTAGTAAAACGGCTCTAGAATGTCTGTAATTGTCTTCCAACAATTATCTCATAATCAAAATAAAACTAAAAATATACTTTCTAAAAGCTTAATTCTAAAAGTAAATGTGTCCCTTTTTTTCTAGACAATTCAGTGAGGAAATAAGTCCTACAATATAATTTCATTTGGAAATAAAACTGTACTGTATAATGAAATAAAACATTTACTTTGCATCTTTAACCTTGTGTGCTGTCACGAGGTCCTCTTATGGATCCATTTTTCTATGGTAGCATATACATTGTACATACAGTACAAATGCATACATATTCTAGGAGGTATGCAAAAAATACTTCTGGTATTAGGGTATTATCATAAAGGAGTGGGTATGTTGCTTCATTCATGAATGTGTACACTTATACTGGATTTATTCTACATGGAGTCATCCTATTGTGGTTTTACAGTTATTAATATGATGTGGTAGAAAGGGAATAACTGATGAGAAGAGGAAAGGCAAACGATTGAACCATGTCCTTGAACAGTGCAGAGGAGATGGGATTCTGTCCATAAGGGATGGGTTTAGCCTAAGCTCATCCATAATAACAGAAGTGATGGCAGAGGTTTCTGGCACAGCTGTTACTGTGTTAGTCCATGTGGCTGGGGAAACTTTTGGAAGGTCTAATCTGATTGCTCTGTTTCTAAAATGAAGTAAAAAACAGATTAATTAGTTAAGAACATGTTAGGGGAGGAAAGCTTGCTTTGGATGGAAAACTGAGAAGGCAGTATGACTAATGTCCTTTACGAAGATAGACCTGAAAAACAAACACAGCATCGATAAAATGTATCGGCTCTCTCTTACTTCCTAAATTTTGTGTTTCATGTACTTGATCAATATTAGTATCCAAGTGAAAAGAAATAGTAGAATGTTAATTATTACCAAAAATATGAAATGAATATTGGATTTCACTATAGTTTGAGAACCACTGAAGATTTGATGTAAGATATGAGAAAGTTGTTGAGACAGGCCATCTGCTGAATGCCTGACCAAAGCTGACCAAAGCTATGGTTCCTTAAGAGTTTTTCAAAGAACCAAGCTCCATCATTTTCTTGGTCTACTGTAATTTTCAAACAGTAATTGTAGCAAACACTTGGGGAAAAAGAGAAAAAATTTATCGGAAAGAAGAAAGCATAATGTTCAGAAGACAGATCAGCATAGCTGTTTCCCTTAACTGCAACTCAAATCCATGCTCTGTACTCTACACACCCACTATACACATTTGTCTAATGCAGAACTTGAGTGGGAGAAAATTGCATCATTGAAGTCCCTTTTCATTATTATTGGAATGTAAAGCCATGTCTTTTTTGTTTTTTAATTGACAATTTTCGATGACACAAGCAGCTAATGGACCCGTATGTGATCAGAATAAAGGCTTATATAATGGCAGAAATGAGGAAGCAGTAAAATATAGTATAGCAACCCCTGGCCTTCATTCACTAGCTTATAATATAGGGATGACCTTTAATTTTAATGGACTAAGTGGATCTGAACAGTACAGAAACATTCTGAGTTCATTTAGCTAACACGTAGCCCTGAGACAGATTTTTAAAGGAGAGGTGGAGGTGAGGCCGAATAATTTTATTTGTCTTTGTTCTGAGTATAAAAATATAACCCAAGTTAAAAGTGCAGAGTGGAAAATAATGACTTCCTGGTGTGCTTCACAACTATACATTCTCCCAACTTACTAACCTTGAGAAAATTATTTGATTCTTTCTCCATAATACATATGTCTGGTTCTTGTTAAGTGATTAAGAAATATTTACTTGGGAATTACACTTCGTTAAGGATAATGGAGGATTAAATGAAGTCATAAATCTAAAGTACACAATACGTGATAGGTGAAGTTGTCATCCTTGCTCAGCTCTTGCCTTCTACATCTGCTGTGTGAATTATGGGAAACAATTAAATATATATAATTTCTATACCTTGGTGAGCCAAATAACAATTAAGACCCAAGAACATCATGCATTACTTAAAATTGGCTCCATATTATAATGTTATACTACTCTAGAAAGACTATTTTATCGTAAGTATGTACATTCCAATGTTTAAATTTTCTGTTACCATTTGTGTATAGATTTGGTTTTTCCGAATCAAGTACCTAGCATCTTTTCATGTGACTTTAAACCATCTCATTATTCAAATTATGGAGTAATTCAGATCACAGCCTGCTTTGGCAAAGTGAAACTCAAATTTGAAGTTATATATTGATTCAAAATGGTGGAATTTATCATGAGATATTTCTTCAGAATATTTTCCTAGCAGTACCTCTTCTCTGTATATGTCCAAAGGACTCTCAGGCAATAAACAACAGACATTTCTCTACATTATTGTATAATATAATGTTATTTCAAATGGTCAAATTACACACACACACATACATTTACATACACACATACACACACATTCACACATCTATTAATATAACAGTTGCTGGAAAATGGATGTAACTGGAGATCATCATAATATTCATAATAATGCAGCCACAGAAAGACAAGTAACTCCGTGTTTCTTTCATTCATGGTTCCTAGAAAAGTCTTTATAAAATTCATAAATCCACAATGAAAACAGAAGGGAAACTAGAGAAAGAGATGAAAAAAAATTATAAGGAAGGGTAAACATGGAAGGGCCAACCAAAGGGAAAAATGTAAAGAGGTAAGTGCAGTCAAAGTAATTGTACTTTTGAAGTATGTCATATTTATGAAACTTTGAACTGTATATAATGATGTATATGTGAGTAAAATTCAGTCACATTAATGTGTTTTAATGGATCTCCTATGTTATATACAATACTGAAGCTTCAAGTATGACAAATGGGGAAATGCCCTATTGCTTGAAACTTTTTTTGCACAATTGGGTAAATATGATCCAGTTTTTCATTTACCCAATACTTTTCAACCTGGCACATTTTAATAGTACATTATCACTTAAATATTGTCATCCTAAGAAATAATATACTATGTATATTTACAAGAAAGTAGAACTTTCCCTTATTGAAAACGCTATGCTTCATATACAGATCATAAATAATTAAAAAGTTAACAGTACCTAAAATATGCATTTTCTATATTAATATGATATTATTATGATTAAAATTGACATAACTCATACATTCATAATGACATATACACTGGCCTCCTGTATTGACTGTCTACACTTTGCTATTTCATCATTACTAAACATCATTCCATATGTAATGATAAACATGGTAGGAAGAGATTAATATGATATCTGTTAACTGGACACAGACACCGGTTATCCCTGGCCAACCTTAGAATATGTATAAGAGCCATGCATACTCTATGGAATTATCTACTCCACATGCAAGTCTAATTCAGGATAGCATAAACACATTATTGCTGGCTCTTCTCAAACGTATGGAGGTAAGGTAGAGAAAATCTTTCTCATTACACCCCATACCTTGGTGTAAGTAACCAGCTCTCCTTTAGCTGGAGGTGATAACTTTGAAAACCTCCACTGGACACTTGAAACAAGTTATTATCAAATCTTCTACATTCATTGTTGTTACTCACAGGTGCATATCTGTGATAAAATTTCCTTCCTATATTAGGCACAGAAAAAAGGTAACAACAACAACAACAAAAAAATCCTTAAGAATTCAACAGCCTTTGTTGACATTTGTTACCAGAAACATGAACATGTATCACATATATGCAAAAATAATATTGTTAGCAAATGCACAGAAAAAAGTCGGTTTTCAGATCTTTGTTTATTATCTTCTAAATGAACCCTGCTTTCTTAAGAAACTGTCTAAATTGAACATTAGAATCTAAAGCTATCATAATGAAGAGAACAGAGGGTTTGGACTGATTACAAAATTAATTTTCTGCCCGAGAAAAAAATAACAGGTTGACATTTTAAAAATTCATTCTGAGTAAAAAAGAACAGATTGAGGAGATCTCCACATAATCTCTGTAAGGATATAGTTTTCAATGAAAATGAATTAAACTTCATTTTATGCAAGGTTCTTGCTACTGTATACTTTCTGATATATTGCGTTATAACCCCCTCCCTATAGAGGCAGCTTTGATTTGATTTTCATTGCCTTGGGCAAGCATGATTGAGGACCCATAAGACCGTAGAAGATGTTGATTGATTCTTTTGATCCTGGGAGATAATAGAAAGTGTTTAAATTGGTTGTGTTAAAAATCTGAGGATGAATTGGGACTTTAGGCAACTTGCATAGAAGATTTTTAATCTTTGATTTGTTCAAATTTGTAACATAGGGAACTGAAAAGATTTGTATCTCTTCTTGTCAAAAACCTTTCTATTTCACATCAATCAGTTTTTCTCTCTTTACCTTTTCAGTTCCTGTGTGACTCTTTCAGTTCTACAATAAAAGATTCAGGGTCTTACTAAAAGTAAAAAAAAAAAAAAAAAAAAAAAAAAAAAAAAAAAAAAAAAAAAAAAAAAAAAAAAAAAAAAAAAAAAAAAAAAAAAAAAAAAAAAAAAAAAAAGATATCAAAGTCGTACATAATTCCAAACTTAAACCCTGGATAAACTAGAATCAGCAGCCCAAAAAGTTTTAAAAAAAAAATCCTAGAAAGATGAAAAGTGAATGTTGTCTTTCTCTCAGATCTTCACATCACTCTCCTCTCTATGACTATCATGGGTGGTTCTGCTGAGTATTTATCGTAGCTCTTCCTGTAAACACAGAAGATGCTGACCTTCAAAAATCAATAGCAATTCTTTTTTGATTTATGAATTGCCTAAGTAGCAATATTATAGTGATAGACTCCTTATATCCATATCAATGAAAAAAATCATAGAAGGCTTCGATAGAGAAGACTAGCAAGGCTTCCGAGGATTCTGTCACTTGGAGTGTTCTTTGACTCCTGGTCAGTGACTGTCACTCAAACCATGACAGAGCTTATGTTGTCTGAAACCAATGCTTAGTGTCATTTGCTTCTTTGGAAAAAAAGGGTATCATCATTTTTATTTTTAATTATGTATGTGTGTCTCTTTGTGTGTGTGTGTATGTGTGTGAATGGCCATGTGAGTTTCAGTGTCTACACAGGCTAGAAGATACCATTTGTCCTGTACCTGAAGCTACAGTTACATTTAGTTACATGGAGTTATTTGATGATAGATTTGTCCTGGACACGAAGTGAGCTGATATATTCAGGTCCTGGACCCAAATCTTTGGTTTCTCTGTGAGAGAAATAAGTGCTCTCACCAATCCAGCCCAAAATTTGGCATTTATTTCTTGTACCAATAACTATTAAATTGGGCTGAATAGCCCATCACTTTCTCAAAGGAATATTTGCATAGTGGAAAAGATGTTCTGAGTTTGTTCATGTAGAAGTTTCCATAAAATGGGAAATCAGCTAGAATGCTGAATCAGAGAAAGGAAGAACACAAAAGAAATGGTGTTGAATACTGTCAAATTGTTTGGCTTGATAAAGATTTGGGAACAGCCCTAAGGATGTCTCATTCATAATCCGACTATAAAATCTCTGTCTCTCTCTCTTCTTGTATAGTATGAAGTATAAAGACAGTAAGTATTACACCTTAACAAAGATGATTATGTGAGGAAGATACAAAATTGCTTAGACTGAACTTGAGGAAACACTCCAGGCTGTGTGAGTTTATTGACAAACTAGAAAGGACCCTTTGTAAACTTGTAGAATCATAGTATTTCCTAAATTAAGATTTAATGTTTTTAAAATTTTAACCTGAAAGAAATCATTCCTTAATCATTCTCTCTCTCTCTCTCTCTCTCTCTCTCTCTGTCTCTCTCTCTCTTTCTGTGTGTGTGTGTATGTGTGTGCAATGCTAGATACTACTACTCTACTTTGTACTGCCTAGCATATGCCTAAGCATGCTCATAAACACTAACTCATTTAAGCTTCTAATAATTATATAAGAAAGATAAGATTTCCCATTTTTTGATGAGAAAAATTGTGTCAAATACAAGCTAAGTGACTTATATAGCATAATGTACATAGCAATCAAGAAAAACGTTAGGCCAATGTCATCAGATTAGTAAACACTTAGCAATATAATCTGATTATACGCAAAAGGAGTCGTCTTAGTCTTATAGTCACCCAATGGAAAGTTCTTAGCAAGCTGTAACTTTGACCCTTTAGAACTGTCTAATATAAATAACCTTGAAATGCCTTCCTTTATCTATTGTACCGTGATTCTGTTATACTGCTCCAAGAGACATAGTTAAAGAGATTTTTGCTTTTTACTGGAAATTTGATAAAGTTGGCAGTTAACACTATCAGCACAGTGACGCATCAGAAGCGCTGTGACGCATCAGAAGCGCTGTGACGCATCAGAAGCGCTGGGATTTAGGAATCACGTCATTTCCTTCTGTTCTACACCTTTGCACAGAGAAATCCTTCTCATTATAACCTTTACCACTCTCATTTCTTATACCATTATCCAAAGACCTGCCTTACTGCACTTCAAAGGTTAAGTTTGAGCCCTGTACAATAAACCTGTGTGAGCTCAAATATTCAAAATTCTCATGCACAAGAAAGCATAATGAAAGATCTTTAAAAACATCTCAGTTAAGGACTTTCTGGGTTTTGATTTCTGTACAACATTAAATATGTCTTCTATGACAACAGCTACTTTAAGTGGGTCCAAGGACCATGGCCAAAATGAATATATATAAAAATATATTTCCCTGAATTTTCACAGTAATTTTATGAAAATATGTGTAAAAAGAACACATGATATAATTCTGAAAACTAGAGGTTTAAATATGTCCTTTTAATATGAATTTGACCACTATTACCTGACTATTTTGTTAATTTCTTCTTCTGTAGAACATTCTCAATAGAAAACTTGCATGTTTCAATATTACTTTTGGTAGTAAAATTGGATCAGTGTCTCCCTTGGTGTGTAATACCTATGTTGAATACTAGGTCCACTTGTTTGTGTTAAGTAATGTCCAGACTGGCATGGCCTTGATAGGGACAGAATGCTGTGGTTTCTGCCCTTGGGACAGGGCCATCAGGCAATGTTCTCCATGGGTGTTGGTGGCTGCTATGAGCATATGGCGTATTTGTATAATAATATACACATTTTATGTTCCTCCTTCAAGGAATATCCTCCCTATTAATGTTAATGACTCCATGATAATCAGAGACAATGAAGATGTAGCTATTGACTCAGCAAAATGGTAAACACTGAGACCTCAGGACAGCCCTTAAGGTTGTGGAAAAGAACTCTGAAGGAATGTGTTAAGAATATCTAATTTCCAAAGTATGCAAAATATAAAGATGCAATATGAATTATAAGAGGCTTCAAAAATCTAAAGGTACAGAGCAGGTATGCTGTGATCCACCTTACTAAGGAAGGAGATAAAGACATTTATGGAGTGGTGGTCATAGGAGATCCCATCCAGCTTTGTTTTCTTTGTTTGTTTATGCTTAAAAACAGATCCTGGTCTGCCTGGAAAAAGCAAGTTTTTCCCCAGGTGTGGTCCCAATGATAATTTCAGGAAGATGTCCAATCCAGCCAGCTCATCATCTGTGTTTAACAGATGCAGGCAGATCTCAGAATTCTTTTGTATTGTTAAGAGAAAATGTATCCTTGCTGTCTTCTAAATATTGAGGGATTGGTGGTTACAGAATGGTGATTCATAACACAATCAAAAGGAAACCTAGAATGAATGACTGCATTGATATGTAAAATAAAAGAGTGGGCTTATGATCTGGAAGAAATGAGCTATCCAGACAATTTGTTAAAATATCAAAAGAGATCTGTTTGGAGTACTGCATCAAGCAGAATATATATAGAGAACTGTCAGAAGATCTCCAGAAAGCAAAAGATCCATTCATCTTTAAATGGGTAGACCACTTATTGTCTTCTGGACAGCTAACCACTACAAAGGGCTCGACAAGAAATAGCTTGTTTTGCTGGGACACATGTCTCCAGACATGCAATTGAAAAATCTCTATATCCAGTGAATAGGTATGGTCCCCAGTTGTGGGAAGAAGCCATCTACCAACCTCAAAAATATCAATCTGTAATTCCTTCTATCAAAAGGAAATGCAGGGACAAAGAGTGGAACAGAAATTGAAGGGAAGGCCATCTAGAGATTGGCCCACCTCAGGATCCATCCCACATACTGACACCAAACCCAGATACTATGGCTGATCCCAAGAAGTGCTTACAGACAGGAGCCCTAGATAGCTGTCCCCTGAGAGGTTCTGCCAAAGTGGGACTAATACAGATGTGGATTTGCACAGCCAAACATTGTACTGAGTATGGGGACCCCAATAGGGAAGTTAGAGCAAGGACTATAGGAGCTGAAGAGGTTTGCAACCTCATAGGAAAAACAACAATACCCACCAACCAGAACTCCCATAGCTACCAGGGACTAAACCATCAACCAAAGAGTACACAGCAGCTATCATGGCTCCAACTGGATATGTAGCAGAGTACTGCCTTATCTGGCATCACTAGGAGAAGAGGCCCTTGTTCCTGTGGAGGCTTGATGACCCAAGCTAGGGGAATCCTAGGTCACTAAGGCTGGAGTGGGTGGGTGGGTGGATTTGTGGGTGGGTGGGTGGGTGGGGGAGCATGCTCATAGAGGCAGAGGCAGGGAGGAGGAGATAGGGTGCTTATGGAGCGGAAACTGGAAAGGGGGAGAACATTTGAAATGTAAATAAATAAAATAACAAATAAAATGAAAATTCCAAGGGAAAGAAAGAAACAAACAAAAAAGAAAGAAAGAAAGAAAGAAAGAGAGAGAGAGAGAGAGAGAGAAAGAAAGAAAGAAAGAAAGAAAGAAAGAAGGAAGGAAGGAAAGAAAGAAAGAAAGAAAGAAAGAAAGAAAGAAAGAAAGAAAGAAAGAAAGAAAGAAAGAAATTCAGTCTGACTTGTCACTTTCCCCCCAGTCATCAATATTTCTGCATTCTTAAATATGAGCAGAATGTCTGACTCAGAATGAATCCTGTGCCAAACGTGTTTCCCCCCAAAAGACACTGCTGAGCAGTGGTCCTCATTAGAAGAGATGCTTTCGTTTTAAGGGATACGATTATATAGTTTCCTCATAAATGTTGAAAAGAGAAAAGCAACTATACCAAGTTATATTCAAATAACATATGCATATAAATGTTTCTTATTTTTCAGTTTTACAACTATATAAAGAAATGCCTATTGAAAGGGTTTAAATAAATGTGCCAGAAATTCTTATATTTGGTGCAGATTTTCCTCTGCAGGACTAAAATATACATAATCAGGACAATATAAAGTCATTCTGGAATTACAGTTATCTGACATATATTCAGGCCTTTTTCTTGACATTCAGGAAGGAAATGGAAGATTTAAATATCTATAAATATATTTATAATGCAAAGATAATATACTTGAATTGTCATGTCACTGCAAGTCAAAACCATGACATATTAAAATAGTTCCACTTTAAATATCACGAAGTTATTGTCTGTAATTCCCTGCAGGAGTTACTTCATTTTTCCCCTCCTGTTTGGCATGTGTTTTTCCAATTTAAAGGACTGAAAAGGCAATGGTGACAGATATTATCACACACCTTATATCGCACCATGTTGCCTTTACACAGCTAATTCTCAGACACCATTCTCCATGCTAGAATATTTCTCCTGTGATTACAATGTATGTTTCGCTAAATATCTCAGTTTTGATTATGCTATTTCTTAACATTGGCATCATTTTATCAAAAAATGCATCCAAAATAAGAGTTATGGATCACATATTTACACGTATTATGAAACCTGTTTATTATAAAGTGCAAATTCCAGTTTCATATTTAAAAAAATTAGAACTTATATACTGCTATGAAACATATTATAATTAAGTTATTTATTTGCTTTACACACTGATCATAGCTCACCCTCCCTTATTTCCCCCACCCATTCCCCATCCACCCCTTCTCTTTTTCTCCTCAGAAAAGCAGAGGTCTCCCGTGGAAATCAAGCAACCTTGGTATATCAGTTTCAGTAAGATTAGACCTAAATCTTCTATTATTGAGACTAGACAAGGCCGCCCAGGTAAGGAAAAGAGATCTAAATTCACACAATATAATCAGAGACAATCCCTGCTCCAAATTTAGGAGTCCCACATAAATATCCAGCTGCACAACTGATATATATGTTCAGAGGACATAGGTCCATCCTATGAATGCAAAGACTGTTTTTGAAAGACAAGCCCATCAATGACTCAACACAAGTTTGTTTGTTTGTTTGTTTGTTTGTTTGTTTAAGTTCTCTTTACTAAAAAATATTTTCCTATAGATGGATCAAAGTTATGACTTGTCTTAAGTATATTTTATTAGATAACTAAAAACACACAATCATTAAGTAGGAACTATTTTTATTTCATCTTGAAATGACTGCTAGACTTATGAATTCAAAGATTCTGTTGCTCTTGTTTCAATTAATACTACGAGAATAATAATTATGTTGGCTAGGTAATAATATGTTATATAGGAAACTGAATGTCAACTTTAATATAAAAATAGATATATTCAAAACATTTGGAAAACATAGTATAACTACTCCTAGTACAGTGTCTCACCTTAAAGTTATGTAAGAACTCCTTTTTATCTTCCTTACAGGAAAGAGCCTCCTACTTAAAGCAGTTTTAAATACCTCAGCTAATAATATCTGTTTCTTGGATCATTTCAGACACACTTCTGGGCAATGTAGGTGTTGAAAAAAGTTTAGCATCATATCAGTACATGATCTTATACAATTAAGGTCATGGAATGTGGCTATAGGACAGTTTTAGAAATCTAAAGGATCCAAAAGGAGGAAGCTCTTTTGAAGGAAAGTAAAATAGACAAGCTTTCAACATATGAAATCAAAAGGAAAGGGGTAATCAAAAACTAGAGGATTAAGACAAAGAGGAGAATCTTTAATGGAGTGGCTACAGGAGATGAGACCTAGTGAAGAATGTGAGGTTGCTCCATGTTCTAGGGTTATGTTTGAGTGACACACACAGCAGAAATGAGTTAGAATCAAGCTAATGTCAATAACACAAATAAGAGAGAACAGAGTAAAATATATTTTACATTATACAATAAGAGTGATAATTCAGGGATTAACTATTTTTAAATTTTTGCCTATTAAATGACCCTGACTAAATAGAAAATTATTGTTAGCTGATACACTGCATGCATATTGTAGAAAGACCCCAAACACACTGATGACCAAGTAAAAGAACAACCCAAAAAAGAAATATAATGATGCATTTTATAAGAACTTGTAACAACCATAAGTAGTCATAGTAGGTCAGCCATGTTGGAAATAGTGGGGTGTTTGGAGATATGAAGTTAACTGCACAGGTGTGGTGTGCTTTAAGGTTTAGAATTTTCCTGCTGCATTCATTGGTAACTGAGTCTTTTGCTTTCCCATCTAAGTAACAAAACTGTTTAGAAAAATAGGTTAATGACTCATACTTACTATTTGTTAGAATGCTGAAGTAGCTCAACAGAGTGCAGTAACTAGGGACAATTGTAAAACTCTGGAGAACTTGTATAATTGTTTCCAAGATTAAGTGATTTAATGGAAACATTGATTTGAGTGTGCAATTGTGACTTTATGTGGAAGGAATCAGACTGGAGAGTTTGATAGCCAAGATTGAGGGGCTAAGAGATAGCATCAAGCTATTGACAATCTCTCTCTCTCTCTCTCTCTCTCTCTCTCTCTCTCTCTCTCTCTCTTCTCTCTCTCTCTTGCTCTCTCATTCTCTCAATTTCTCTGTTTATGTCTATGTTTATATATAATTATGTATATGTATATCTTTATATTTCTATATCTATCTCTGTATTTCTTCATCTCTATCACTATCATATATATATATATATATATATATATATATATATATATATATACACACACACACACACACACACACACACACACACACACAGAGAAAAGAAAGTAGTCAAATGCTACTTAAATATGATGAGATACGATAAAGAGGTGTGGGGCAGGTTTGGTAAGGAAAGAAGAAAAGAAGGCATTGGAATACATTTGATAATAAAAAAAAAAGAGAAGGAACAACTATATGAAATAAGAAATGCACAATTAAGAAGAAGGAAGAAGATGCTGGGAATGTTAAAGGCAAGTGAAATGAATAAGAGATAAGTCTATTTCTTTTTTTTTGGGGGGGGGGGTTCGAGACAGGGTTTCTCTGTATAGCCCTGGCTATCCTGGAACTCACTTTGTAGATCAGGCTGGCCTCGAACTCAGAAATCCACCTGCCTCTGCCTCCCTAGTGGTGGGATTAAAGGCGTGCACCACCACGCTCGGCACAAGTCTATTTCTTATGTATTTAATAACATAATAAAACCCATCCTCTAGGATGTTAACAAACAAGATCAATTATTTTAAAGATGTAAAACATAAAGAATGCCATGACCAATAGTTAAGAACTTAATATGTAAATGGAAGGCTACTAAGAGTGTAGGGTTAGAGCAAAACATGGCTTCTAATGATTTAAGTTGTTGTGATCTATTAAGGATTACATACAGAGTGACATAAAGTCTCTGGTGATAAATTGTCATTAGAAGATACTATTTTGAATCTGGAATAATTATGTTTGATGATAATAGTTATAGAAGTTGAATTAGTTACTTTCTTCATTTCTCTGACATCCATTCCTGAAAGAAGCTACTCAAGCATTTTGTTTCATACTCTGTCCATTAAAGCCGGAATGGGTGCTAACATTCTGTGACAGGTGTGTATGGCATTGATTCTTCGTATCATGATGGACCCTGAAGAAGGGATGGCAATCTGAAACCAGTGGGAGACATAACCTTCAAACCCCACATCTAGGCAACTACTTCATGTAACCAGGCCCCAACTTCTAAAGGCACTTCAAACTTTTAAATAGTGCTACAAAGCTAGGGCCTATACAGTCAAAACAAGAGACTTTGAGGAACATTTCAGATGCAAACCATTATAGAGCTATATTAAGGAAGCCACTGGCAATGAAAGAACATGATGGAATAAGGAGTAACCTAAAAGGCATATATGTACTCGCTTCATTCGAGAACAAAAAGAAGAGGAAGAATGTCAGTGAAATAAAAAGAGAAGGAGAAGAGAATTATATATATTTTTGCATTTTAGCTTGCTTACAGGACCTAATAATAGAGCCCTTGCTAGGTATCAGAAATTGTAGAATTATACTAGAGGATCCTTTCATGCAGTGTGATAATAGTTAGGGATCCCCATTTAAAAATGACAAAGTTCCATAGCTGGGAATGGTAGAGCATGCCTTTCAACCCAGCACTTGAGGCAGAAGCAGAGGCAGAGGCAGAGGCAGAGGCAGAGGCAGAGGCAGAGGCAGAGGCAGAGGCAGAGGCAGAGGCAGAGGCAGAGGCAGAGGCAGAGGCAGAGGCAGAGGCAGAGGCAGAGGCAGAGGCAGAGGCATCTCTGTGAGTTTGAGGTTGAAGTCAACCTAGTCTACAAAGCAAATCCAGGATAGCCAGAGTCAATCCACAAAGAAATCCTGTCTTGAACAGGAAAAAAAAAACAAAAACAAAAACAAAAACAAAAACAAAAACAAAAACAAAAAAACCAATGATGGTAATGCCATAAGGTTGTCTGGGATGGTGCACTGCATAGACAATGGCTTTGTTGACAAATTGGTTTATAGTTTTCAGCCTTTAGAACTAAGACAAATAACTGTTGTTTATAAGGTATATATTTTATGATACATTTTTTATAAATAGTGATGATAGTTCGATATACAGATTGGTTGATCATCTATCTGATGAGATTTTCAAAGTCCTCTCTTCAGAGCAGAGTGTTCTTTAGACTTTAACCTCATTCACACAACAGTCTATTTTACTTCTGACTAGATGCTAAATAGAAAACTAGAAGTTCCTCATCTCAACTCTGTCCTTAGCTCAGACTACTTTTCCTACTGCTTTACACATGTCAGCAATGGCATCATTAAATCTTTCGCTTCTCACAGTCTATGGCATTTAACTGTTTCATATTTAAAATCAATGTCTAATTTATATTCTTTTAGGGCCTATCTATGACATTCATACAAATCCTGAATTTGCTAGTCTGAACTGTCATAATTTCTGCCTGGGTGGCAACATTAGCTGGACTGATTAACCTACTTTTATCTTCTTATCAATGCTTTCAGAAAAGAGTTTAAACATGGAACAAATAATGAAAAGAAGATACATGAATATGAAACAGAGCAAGTGGGTATATAAGAGATTTTTGAGGAAGAAAAAGAAAGGAATATGATGTATTATAATCACAAAATAATAAAATAGTAGCAAAAATTACAGTATTGAAAACTAATACAGGTGAAGTTATTTTTCCAACTCATTCATCTTAAATAATGAAAAGCTTTCAAGTGTCTTGCAAAGTACCTGTAAGACTTCTCATTCTTCTTTTCTTTTTTCTTATGGTTCTTTTTGTTCACACCCCATTCTTTTCCCCAATCCTACTTTCTTTTCCTTCCAAACAACACATTGGTGCATGTGCCTAGTTATTGACTAAGCTTATTCAGAATGTTGTCCAATATCATCATTTTAGTGTGCTTTCCTATTGCTGAAATGAAACACCCTGTTAAAAGCAGCTTTCTTATTGGACATAGTACTACCGGAAGATCCAGCAATACCTCTACTTGGCATATATCCAGAAGAGCTTCCATCTGGTTATAAGGACACATGTTCCACTATGTTCATAGCAGCCTTATTCATAATAGCCAGAAGCTGGAAAGAACCCAGATGTCCCTCAACAGAGGAATGGATACAAAAAATTTGGTACATTTACACAATGGAGTACTACTCAGCTATTAGAAACAACGAATATATGAAATTCCTAGGCAAATGGATGGATCTGCAGGGTGTCATCCTGAGTGAGGTAACCCAATCACAAAAGAACTCACATAACATGTACTCACTGATATGTGG
Organism: Mus minutoides; assembly: GCA_902729485.2. NCBI lineage: Eukaryota > Metazoa > Chordata > Mammalia > Rodentia > Muridae > Mus > Mus minutoides. The sequence continues at coordinate 455,504 of LR750335.1, forward strand.
ATACTAGCCCAGAAGCCTAGACTACCCAAGATACAATTTACTAAACACATGAATTTCAAGAAA
>LR750335.1:455666-515964 GCA_902729485.2 Mus minutoides
TGTGGTCTCTTTGCCCCTTCCTAGAATTAAGAACAAAGCACACACTGAAGGAGTTACAGAGATCATGTGTGAAGCTGAATCAAAAGGATGGACCAACCAGTGACTGCAGCTGCCAGGGATCCTTCCCATAATCAGCCACCAAAATAAACACTATAGCATATGCCAGCAAGATAATGCTGAAAGGGACCTGATATAGCTGCCTCATGGGAGGCTACACTAGTGCCTGGCAAACACGGAAGTGGTTGCTCACAGTCAGCTATTAGATGGAACACAGGACTCCCAAGGAAGGAGCTAGAGAAAGTACCCAAGGAGCTGAAGGGGTCTTCAACCCTATAGGTGGAAGAATAACATGAACTAACTAGTTCCCCCTGCGCTCATGTCTCTAGCTGCACATATGGAAGAAGAGAGCCTAGTTGGCCATCATTGGGAGGAGAGGCCCCTTGGTCATACAGACTTTATATGCCCCAGTACAGGGGAACGCCAGGGCCAATATGTGGGAGGGGATGGTTAGGGGAGCAGGGCGGGGATGCGGGAGGGTAAGGGGAAATTTCTGGATAACATTTGAAATGTAAATGAAGAAAATATCTAATAAAGAGAAAAAAAAAGCAGCTTTCTTGAAAAAAGGTGGTAAGTGGTACAATGGCCCATTTATACAAGGGAGAGCAGCAGAAACATGAAACATCTTATCATATCACAACAACATGAGAGAACAGAGGGCAATGATTAATAGCACTCCACTCATTCCATTTATATAGCCCAGGATCTCTGTTTAAGGAGTACTCCCACCCACAGTTAAAATAGGCATTACCATATCAGATCTCCTAATCAAGATGTCTCCCAGACACACCCAGATATTCATCTCCTAGTTGATTTCAGATCCTGGCCAATTAACAATACAATGTATTACCAAAGCCCTGTCCATTTGGCATATGCTTCTTGATATCATTTAAAATTTTAACAGCCCCTTTGGCTTTCTCTTCCTATACTATGATCTCTTAATTTGACATGAACTTTCATTTTCTTTCCATCTGCAACTGTCATCACTCTATAAGACACATACAATTTACTAGACTTGTTTTTTTTTTTTGACTTATTTTGAAATGTGTTCTATGCTTTGTCCCTTAGCTTCCTTCCATATGAAGCATGAACATAAAGCATCTTGAACAAAGCATGTAGTTGATAGACAACTGAAAGATAATGCAATAAGAAAATTCCTGGTAGTAGTTCCATGCTTGTATGCAACTCCATAGTAATTAGAAGTAAATGCTTATACTGAAATAAACATGGCAGAGATTAGCAGAAGTCAGAAACTGAAAACTGAGGCTTTATTAAGTGATATTTTTTCTTATGGCAGTCACAGAAATCAGTTCTTGAAGAAGAGCAAGTAAATTTAATTTAGTTTTATGCTCAGTGGTTTCTCTGTCTATCCTTTTGTTTTCAATGGCTTAAATATCAATAAATGTATTTCCTTATGGATATTATTTCTAACATTTAAATGTCTGACCTCTAGAACAGCAGGAATTGATTAACATTTACCAGCCTGGAAATGTGAAGAAATGAGGAAATTAATTATTGCACCTCATAACTCAGCGCTTATGGCTCAGTTTTAACGCATTGTATAAAGGCTTCAGACTTCAGATAATCTGTTTAAAATGTTTGTTCTTACACACTGGCTTGGGAAATAAGAGAAAAGATCACAAAAACTCAATTCAACAATTCCAAGACCATTGATCAATGGAGATATATTGAAATAAACAATCAAAAAATATACACAGTTCTAATCAGACTCATTAAGGCAAAACAACATAAGTCAATATTGACTAAATGACATTTATTCTTTAGTTTTTATCACATACATTACAGTATAATGAGAAAGATACAATACAGGCTTTAAAAGCATAAAGCAGCATAATGTGAAGATAAAATAATATAAGCAGAGGTAAGAGATAAATTATGCTTTATAAAATGCAAGTAACATTCTATGGACTAAACAGATTATATTTAGGAAAATATATATGTTTGTATCTATACATGCACATATATAGCAACAGTTCATGAGATGCTACAACTAGTAGCAACAACACCCATGATTCTGAAGGAGAGCACCAGGAGTAAAAGAGACAATTTGTAGAAAGCAAAAGGAAGGAAGAAATATATTAATCTCAAAAAAATATATAACATTAATTCAGTAGTGTTATGAAATTTCTGGAGTGGTTTTGTGCCACGAATAAAAAGTCCATGCAAGACTGCATGGCTCATCCAAGGATTTTGTTTTGTTTGGTTTGGTTTTGTTTTTTTGAGACAGGGTTTCTCTGTATAGTCCTGGCTGTCCTGGAACTCACTCTATAGACCAAGCTGGCCTCTAACTCAGAAATCCACCTACCTCTGCCTCCGAGTGCTGGAATTAAAGACGTGTGCCACCATGCCTGGCGTACTATCCCAGGATTTTATCACCTTTGCTTTAATTTCTATCACATCCCTTATTCTTGGTAGCTGTAGCATGGATCTCTCTACTATTTATTTGACTTACAACATACCAAAGTTTCTCTCTCCCTTTTTTTAATAACTTTTCCTCATCATCTACACACTATTTCTATTCCTATTTTTGTACAAACATCTTTTCTAGTAATCACTTTCATGTAGTCTTTTAATTTGATTTTAACCTTATCCATCTTTTTTCATAATTCTTACTGCTATTGAAAGTAAATGTGAAACTGAAAGTCATTGTACAGCATGTCCACATGCATGTCTTTGTAAATGCTAAAATCATTGCCACTTGTAGATATCATTTATTAAAGAAATACAAGTGTTTTATCTAAAACATTTCTGAAAGTAAAATATTTAAAAAACAATCAAATATCAAAAATTTTCTAAGCTTAGGCTAATATACTATATTGAAATATACAATCAAAATCAATAACTATATTTTACAATAGAAAATAATCTATGTAGATAAAGCTACAATTCTTCACTAAGAAAATGAAAGCATGCATATCTTGTATTACATAGCCCTAGTTTTCCTGGAATTTACTATGCAGAATAGATCAGCCCAGAACTTAATGAATGCTTCTGTCTCTTCCTCTGATTGCTGGGATTAAAGGTCAGCTTAAAGTTTGAATATTTTGGAAGATCTACTGCACACAGGACAACAGGTGAGGAACCTTCCCAAATAACTGCACCAGCAGGAACCCCCACAGAACCCAGCAGAATCTAGGCCCTTTTGTTTGAATTCTACCTACTTTTTGGCCTGTTCATTCCACCTCAGCAGATCATTAGTATGTCTGCCCTTCTGAAGATCCAACAATCTAAAGGCCTCCCAAGAAATCTGCTGCACCCAGGGCAAAAGACCCCATAGTCTGAAGGCCTACTAAGAGATCTCCTGAAGCCAGAACAATAGACCATCATCTTGTATGCCTCCTGAAGACCCCGGGAGTCTGAAGACCTCTCAGGAGATCTACTACAGCCAAGGCTATTCATCTCCCAAGAGACATTCTGCAAACCAGGGACACAGGAGGCAGGATCCAGGCAGAGACAGCCAGGTCATTTAACAGCAGAGATAACTAGATGGCAAAATGCAAGTGCAAGACCAAAACCAACAAAAGCTAATACACTTTGGCACCATTAGAATCCAGTTCTCCCACCACAGCAAGCTCTGGATAAACCAACACACCTGAAAACCAGGATGCTGACCTAAAATCCTATCTCATGAAAATAATACAGTCTTTTAAGGAGGATATAAATAACTCACTGAAAGAAAACCCAGGTAAACAGAAGCCCTTAAAAAGAAAACAAATAAATCTCTTAAAGAAATAGAGGAAAACACAATCAAACAGGTGAAGGAATTGAACAAAGCAGTTCAAGACCTAAAATGGAAGTAGAAACCATAAAGAAATCACAAATGGAGGCAACCCTGGAAATGAAAAACCTAGGAAAGAGGTCAGGAACTGAAGATGCAAGCATCAGCAACAGAATACAAGATATAGAAGAAAGAGTCTTAGCGGCAGAAGATACTTTAGAAGATATTGACACAATGGTCAAAAAATTCAATGTGTAAAATGCCCCTAACTGAAAACATTGAGGAAGTCCAGGACACAATGAAAAGATCAAAGATCAAGAACAATAGGAATAGAAGAAAGGGAAGATTCCCAGCACAAAGGACAAGAAAATTCCCCCAAGCTAATGAAAGAGATGGCCATAAATATACAAGAAGCCTATAGAACACCAAATAGATTGGAACAAAAAAGGAAATCCTCTTTATACATAATAATCCAAACAATAAATGCACAGAACAAAGAAAGAATATTAAAAGCTATGGAGGAAAAAGGCCAAGTAAAATATAAAGGCAGACCTATAACTATTACAACAGACTTCTCGACAGAGACCCTAAAAGCAGAAAATCCTAGACAGAGGTCATACAGACCCTAAGGGAACATAAATGTCAGCCCAGGTTACTATAATATGACAAACCCTAAATCATCATAGATGAAATAGATGAAGAAACTAAAAAATTCTAGAACAAAACCAAAAGGAGAAAATCACACACACACACACACACACACACACACACACACACACACACACACATAAACACACATACACACACACACACACACACACACACACACACACACACACACATATATATATATATATATATATATATATATATATATATATATATATATATATATCAGTATGAAGGGAATCAATTCCCCCAATAAAAAGACATAAGGTAACAGACTGGATAAGCAAGCATGATCCAATATTTTGGGAGATAAAAGAAACACACCTCAATGACAAAGACAGTTACTACTTCAGAGTAAATGGCTGGAAAAATGACTTCCAAGCAAATGGTACCAAGAATCAAGTGGGAGTTGCCATTCTAAAATCCAATAAATTAGACTTTCAACCGAAAGTCATTAAGTAATATAAGGAAGGACACTTTATATTCATCAAAGGAAAAATACACAAAGAGAAAGTCTCAATTCTGAACATCTATGCCCCAAATGCCAGGGTACCCTCATTCATAAAAACAAACAAACAAACAAACAAACAAACAAAAACAACAACAACAGCAACAACAAAAAACTTTACTAAAACTGAAAATACACATTGAACCCCACACAATAATGGTGGGAGAGTTTAATACCCCAATCTCAATAATGGACTGAAAGAGTTAAAGGGGTTTGCAACCCCATAGGTAGAACAACAATATCAATCATGAGACCCCCTCCCCCAGAGCTCCCAGACACTAAACTGTGAACCAAAGAGTACACATGGAATGACCCATGGCTCCAGTCACATGTAGCAGAGGATGGCCTTGTTGGTCATCAATAGGAGGAGAGGTTCTTGGTCCTGTGAAGGCTCGATGCTATAGTGTAGGGGAATTCCAGGGTGGGGAAGTGGGGATCGGTGGGAGGGTGGGGAAGTACCCTCATAGAAGCAGAGGACGGGGAACAGATTAGGGGGTTTCTGGAGGAGAAACTGGGAAAGGGAATAATATTTGAAATGTAAATAAATAAAATATCCAATAAAAAAAAATAATGGTCAGGTTATTGAAACAGAAACTAAACAGGAACACAGGGAAACTAATAGAGGTTATCACTGAAATGGATTTAACAGATATAGATAGAGGGCATTTCACCCTAAATTAAAAGAATATACCTCCTTCTCAGCCCCTCACAGGATCTTCTTCAAAACTGACCTTTTAGTAGGTCACAAAACAAGCCTCAACAGATACAAGAAGATTTAAATCATCCCTAGCATCCTATCAGATCACCATGGACTAAGGCTAGACTTCAATAACAACAACAACAACACAACAACAGAAAACCCACATACCTGTGGAATCTGAGCAACTCTCCTCTCAATGGTAACTTGGAAAGGGTAGGGGAGCAGGGTGGGGGATGGGAGAGAGTTTAGGGGACTTTCGGGATAACATTTGAAATGTGAATGAAGAAAATATCTAATAAAAATTGAAAAAAAAAAAGACTTCCTGGAATTCAATAAAATTGATGACATAGAACACCCAAACATATGTGACACAATGAAATCAGTTCTAAGAGGAAAATTCGTCACACTAAGTAGTAGTAGTTCCCTCTTAAAGAAACTGGAGAGATCCTAAGCTAGCAACATTACAACACACATGAATGCCCTAGAACAAAAAGAAACAAACACACCCAAGAGGAGTACACCACAGGAAATAGTCAAACTCAGAAATAAAATCAAACAAATAGAAACAAAGAGAAGGTTACAAAGAATCAACAAAACCAAAAGGTGAGTTTTTTTTTTTTGGGGGGGGGGGTTGTTTGTTTGTTTTTGTTTTTGTTTTTAGAAAATCTACAAGATAGATAAACACCTAGCCAAACTAACTTAAAGACCCAGAGACAATATCCAAATTAACAAAATGAAAAATGAAAAGGGAGACATAACAACTGAGGAAAGGAGCTAAAAGTACCCAAGGAGCTGAAGGGGTTTGCAGTCATAGGAGGAACCACAATATGAACTAACCAATAGCCCCAGAGCTCTCTGGTACAAAACCACCAACCAAAGAAAACACATAGTGGCTCTAACTACATATGTAGCAAAGGACTGCCTAGTTGGTTATCAATATAGGAGAGGCCCTTGGTCCTGTGAAAGTTCTATACCCCAGTATAGGGGAATGCCAAGGCCAGGAAGCAGGAGTTGGTGGGTTGGTGAGCAGGGGGAGGATGGAGGGGATATATGGGGTTTCAGGGGGGAAACTAGGAAAGGGCATAACATTTGAAATGTAAATAAAGAAAATAATAAAAGAAAAAAAAATAACACAACCTATTACAAAAGCTTTTGGTTGGTGAGAAATGCAAATCAAAACAACCCTGAGATTCCACCTTATAACAATCACAATGGCTAATATCAAAAACTCAGATGACAGAAGGTTCTGGAGAGGACTTGGAGAAAGGAACACTCCTCCATTGCTGGAGGTATTGCAAACTGGTACAAACTCTCTAGAAATTTATTTTGAGGTTCCTTAGAAAATTAGAAATAGATCTACCTGAAGACCCCACAATATCATTCTTGGACACATACCCAAAAGATGGTCCACCAATCCACAGGGGCACTTGATTCATTATGTTCATATAGGCTTTATCTGTAATAAACAGAAACTGGAAACAACCCAGATGTCCCTAAATGGAAGAATGGATAAAGAAAATGTGGTTCATTTACACAATGAACTTCTATTCAGCTATTAAGAATGAGTCCACCATGAAATTTACAGACAAAAAGATGGAACTAGAAAATATCATACATAGTATATATTCATTAGTAAGTAGATATTAGCCCCCCCCCCAAAAAAAAAGCCTAAGGATACAATCTACAGAACTCCAGATGGTTAACAAGCTAAAAGGACCAAGTGAGGATGGTCCAATCCCACATGGGAGGGAGAAGGAAACAGTCATTCTAGGTAGAGGGATGGAGGCAGAGGGAGGGAGGGAGGGAGGGAGGCCGAGGGAGGGAGGAAGGGAGGAAGGGAGCGACCTGTGTATATCAGAGAAGGGGAGGGAAAAGGAGGAACACAACCAGGTAAGGGGCAGGGTGTGGTGTGGAAGGTGAGGGGACTCTAGAAATTACCAGAGACCTGGGAAGTAAAAGACTCTCAGGAATCAAAGGGAGACCTTCAATGTAATGTCCACTGATGGGGAGTAAGAACTTGTAGAATCCACCTCCAGTAGAAGAACAGAGCATCATTTGGAGGGCTAGGGCTGCCATCACACAGTCAAAAATTCTGATCTAGAATTGTTTGTGTCTAAAAGAACTGCAGGGACAAAAGTGGAGAATAGGCTGAGGGAACGGAGGTCCAGCGACCAGCCCTACTTGGGATCCATCTCTAGGGGAGGCGCCAAGCCCTGACAGTATCACTGATGCTTCGGTGTGTTTACAGACAGGAGCCTAGCATGCCCAACAAGCACAAAACTGAGACAGATGCAGATACTTACACAGAACCAATGTACCGAAGTTGAAACCCCTATGGTAAAATTAGGGAAGGGCTGGAAGAAGCTATTAAGAGGGTGACCCCAGAGGAAGAATAGCAGTCTCCATTAACTCCGAATCCTGAGATCTCTCAGACACTGAGCTGATACAGGATAAACAACAAAATAAATGCAGTATACAAATAACATACAGGAGCTGATTCTAGGTGCCCAGACACATATACAACAGAGGACTGCCTGGTCTGGCCCTAGTTAGAGAGGAAACAACTAACCCTGGAGAGACTTGAGGCCCCAGGGAATGGGGAGTTGTGGTGGGGTGAGGAGGAGGCACGAATGGGGTAGGGGTGGGGTGAGGACACTCTCTTGTAGAAGGTGTGATGAGGAATGGGATGGGGAATATTGGGAGGGTGGACTTGGAGGAGGGCAACAATTGGAGTGTAAAGTACGAAAAGTGTAATAAGAAAATCATTGCATATTTTAAGATATTTGAATATATTATGAAACTTGAAAATAAGACACATGATCATATAAAGATATATATTTATTAATAAAATTGTCTTGTGAAGATTATATGCCCCAGTACAGAAGAATGCCAGGACCAGGAAGCAGGAGTGGGTGGATTAGGGAGCAGGGCATGGGTATATAGGGGGTTTGGGGGATAACATTTGAAATGTAAATGAAGATATCTAATATATATATATATATATATATATATATATATATATATATATATATATGTAATATCCAAAAATAAAAGAAAATTGATAACACATCTCAGAATTTACTATCAGAAAATATTTCTACATTGCATGAAAAAGTAAACATTTAATAGAAACAAACACCAATATCAAGAATATTTTTCCCCAACTATATACTGAATTACTGTGAAATTTGTCATATTATAATACCAAGAATTTACTTATAATTATATAACTTATGCTATTCAATTAAAGTCCTAAAATTAATTCCAACATTTATTGATTTTAATTAATTAAAGTTTCAAGCTTTATATTTATAGTATCTAAAAAATTGCATTTTTTAAAAAAAAATTTATATTCAATCCTTTCTGTGATTAAAGAACACTGGTTCATATTTTCAAAATTGTTCATTAATAATGTTAAAGACAGAAAATCCATGCTTTGTTACTAATTTAAGTTAATATATTTTATTTTTTAATTGTCAGATACATGTTTACTTTGTTTAAAAATATTTTTATTGGGCCAGGCATGGTTGCACACACCTTGAATCCCAGCACTTTGGAAGCAGAGGTATGGAGATCTCTGTGCTTTCAAGGCCAGTATGGTCTACAAAGCTAATCTACAAAGTATAATCCAAAGATAATACACAGAGAAATCCTATCGCCAGAAAACCAAACAAGAAAAATTATGCTAAATTATATATTCATAAATTATAAATATTTTGTGTTTTTTTTCTTCTGAGACAGAAAAAGGTGGATGAATAAAGACAATGTGTCTAGCATGCATGTCCGCTCTCTAGTGCTTGTCATGTCGGCAAGCACAGTCACTGATCATCACACTGAATATCAGTCACATTTTATTTAAATTGCAATTTTGCTAAGTGTTTTGTGATAGTTTCTAACACTGGCTCTTTTTCTATTTTTGCTTTATGCTTTATTTCTATTCAGGTGATGGCAATCTGTTGTTCCTTTCATTAATAATCATAAGTGAACCTCATTGTTATACCCCTGGAAATTCTGTTTTATTGGTAGGTAATATATTTTATTATATTTGATCACTAAATAGAAAATTGACTTTCCATTATGAGATTAATTTCACCTGTAATTACTTTGGTTTATTCATTGTTTAATTTAATTGTTTAAGAATTTCATACATGAGTACTATATTTATTTCATTTCAATTCCCCTTTTCCTCACTACAACTGCTCCCGTGCCTCCACAATTCTTCTGCAACCCCTATCATCTCTAAATACATCCTAAATTCTTATAGTTATGCCCACAGATAATGTATCTCTCAAGAATCTCTCATTAATGATGTTTCTTTTTGCAGCAGATGAAGTCTATCATATTAGTCCACAACTGGTCAACATGAAAAGAAAATTAGAATATGCAGTGAGATAGCCCAGATGCAGAAAGACAAATATGGAAAATTTCACTTAGATGTGGACATTAGATGTTAAGGAAATGATAATCAAACTACAATCCACAGACCCAGAGAGGACAATTAAAAAGAGGGTTATAGGGAGGTGGAATAGAATAGATTCTGTGGACGAACTGGGGCCAGGTGGAGAAGGGATTAGAAGGGATCAGATTGTGTGTATTGAAAATGAAGTTTAGGGGAGAGACAGCTGTAATTGGGGAGCATTTGTAGGGCAGTGTGGAAACCTAGTACAGAGGAAACTACCTGGAATCTATGAGAGCAACCCTAGTGATGACTCATAGTAATGGAAGATATGGAGTCTAAGCTAGCCATCTTTGTAGCTGGGCAAGAATTTCAGTAGTGGGACTGGCTTACAGTCAGTTCAGTTTTTGGTCAATGATGTCTCGTGGAGATCCCTAAACAAGCCATTCACAGGACTAATACTAAGACAGAAGATTGCTTCTTAAAAGCTGACAGTGGGTTTTATTGCTGATGATGGCATCCACAACAGATCAGAGTACCCAAATGCACATTTGCACACAGAGAGTACCCATATGTTCTAGTCTTCTAAACCCCAACCCAGCCACAAAGCCCTAGTCCTACAATTTGCCCTGCCAGCAAGATGAGCTGAGGCAAGAGTGGCATAAAAACCCGTGGGAGTGGTCAAACAATGTTTGGTATAATTTGGCTTACATGCTACAAGAGAGCACCATGGCTTACACTGATTGGAGGATTAGGGACCAGATTCTGAATGGCCAAGAGACGTAGGGTAGAACCAAACAAAAATGGGAAAAAAAAAAAAAAAAAGAAAGAAATGATTCTTAATCATGTTCTGTTATACTTACAGATCTGTGTCTTGTATAGTCCTCTCCATAGGATTGCTCCAGCAGTAGATAGAAGTGGGTGCAAAGACCCATGGCCAGGCATGATAGGAGAGAGTTTGAATTGTAGATCTACATCAGTTCTCTTCCCTTCCTGTGTGTGTGTGTGTGTGTGTGTGTGTGTGTGTGTGTGTGTTTGTGTGTCTTTGTGTGTAAACTTTTGATTGTTCGGTTGTTTTTTTTCTTGCTGTTTCTTTGTTTGTATTTTAAAGAGTGATAGAGTTTAGAGACAGATGGGGAGGGAGATGGGGAAGACCTAGGAATATTTGAAAATTTTGAAAACAAATAATTTGAGATGGAACAACTGTGAGAGCAACAATAGTAAATTAATTCCAGCAGTCTCAACTAACCTGGAACCCCGAGAGTTCCCAGAAAACAGGCCACCGACTAGGAAGCATACACAGATTGGTTTGAGGCCCTGGGAACATATTTAGCAGAGGAAGGTCTGGTCTGCCTTCAATGGGAGAAGATGTGCCTAATCCTTAAGAGACTTGAGGCTCTAGGGAAAGGGGATGCCTGTGGCAGGGGAAGAGGGGAGCACCCAATCAGAGGCAAGGGTCAAGGGTAATGGGATTAGAAACTGTGGGAGGCAGGACAGGGAAGCAATGACTATATTGTAAATAAATAAAATTATTATTAATAAAAAGGAAAAAATTTAAATGATGTATGTAAAATATGGAACAAGATACTGATATATATATATATATATATATATATATATATATATACTCTCTTATTTAATTTTGTAGTGGATATAGTTGACAGATGGATATCAAATTACAATGTGTGATTATAACATGAATTAATACAACAAAACTGCTAAATATTCTACTGGAAAGATGTTGGAATGAAGGCTGAATTCAATGTAGTTTTTCAATGATAAATGTTCAAAGGAGAAATTAGGAAATATATTACTTTCCTATTATTTACAAAAGATTTAATCTTTGACAGTATATTTAGTTGAGTAATTCAAAATCAAAATGTACGGCATTAATAAAAAGAAATTATAGAAAAGATGAAAGAAAGGTATTATATTTTTCATTAATAGAAACTTAATATTTAAATGACTATAGTACCCATGAAAGCTATAGACTAAATAAAAAATATCATCTCAATCAAAATTCCAATGTTGTCCTTGAGGATAACAGAAACAAATCAAAACAAATAAATAAACAAAAAAGTTCTAAATAAAATACAGAACCACAAATATACCTAAAGTTGAACTAATTTGGAGAAAATAAAAATAAACAAACAAAAACCCCAAAACCTGTAAAATTAAAATAATAATAATAATAATAATAATAATAATAATAATAATAAAGAAAAATCAAGCTTCATTTGGAAGCATCATAGTATCTGACTTCAAAATATACTGTAAAGGTATTTAGTAACCCTTGTTGGTAACAACAGACACAGAGAGAGAGAGAGAGAGAGAGAGAGAGGGAGAGAGAGAGCAACAGAAAAAAGGAAAGAAAGAAAGAAAGAAAGAAAGAAAGAAAGAAAGAAAGAAAGAAAGAAAGAACAACGCTTGGATGGTGGTTAAAAGCACCTCTTCCAGAGGTCCTGCCTTCAATTCCCAGCAACAATATGGTGGCTCATAACCATCTATACTGGTATCTGATGCCGTTTTCTGTCGTGTAAGCATAATACTGTATGTATATTAAATAAATAGATAAATGATAGATTGAAAGATAGATATATAGATCGATAGATGATAGATAGATAGATAGATAGATAGATAGATAGATAGATAGATAATAGATAGATAGATAGATAGATAGATAGATAGATAATAGATCTTAAAAACAATAACAATAACAACAACAAAAATCTCTCACCTATCAATGGAACCAAAGATCACAAAACAATGCAGACACCAAATCCTGCCACTATTGCTGATGCCAAATAGTGCTTGCAGAGAGGATCCTGGTATAGTTGTCTTGTGAGAGGCTCTGCTAAGCACCTCACTAAGACAGATGCAGATACTCACAGCAAATCATTGGACTGAGCCCGAGGACCCTATTGTAAAAGTTAGGGAGAAAACTGAAGGAGAAGAAGTGGATTGAACCCCATAGAACCAACAACAATATCAACAAATGGGACTCCTCAGATCTCTCAGGGACTTAACTAGCAACCAGATGGTATACATGAGTTGGTCTATGGCTCCTGCTACATATGTAGCAGAGGACTGCCTTATGTGTCATCAATGGGAGGTGAGTCGTTCGGTCCTGTGGAAATTTGCCCAGTGAAGGGGGATGCTAGTAGGTGAGGCAGGAGTGGGTGAGGAAAAACTCTCTTGGAGGCAAGGGGGAGCAGGCATGAGCTAAAGGGTTTGCAGAGAGGAGATCATAAGGGTGACAACATTTGAAATGTAAATAAAAATAATTAAAAACATGTAAATACATGTATACACATACCTGACTTAGTTTCAAAAGCACACTGAAATGTAGATATAACTAAGCTTTAGAGGATTTTTCTAGCATATGCTAGATTTTATCCACAGGGGGGAAAAACAACAACAACAACAAAAAAAAATCAAAAAACAAAAAACAAAAAACACAACCAACAACCAACAACAACAACAACAACAACAAAAAAAACCCCTCAAGAACACATATTGGAATAAGGACTTTTCAGTAAGAGTTGATGTCCAAACTGAAGAATTCATTTGATTTCTCCCACTTGTCATAGAAATATGAATTCAATACACATTAAGGAACTACATAAAATTATGAAATTAATACAGAAAACACAGAATGATTTGTGAATATCCATAAACAAAAGTTTTGAAGATCTCAAAATAACAAGCAAGAAATGTACACATACATAGGAAAATAGATCAAACCAAGATTTTTTTTCCCTGCAAAATAAATATCCATGAAGGCAAGAAAAATCAGTGGAGAGAGAAAGCATCTGAAAAGGGGACTGATGTCCAGAGAATATCAGTAGAAAAATATGAACATATTACAAATCCGATGTAAACTGGACTAAAGATAAAAATGACTACTGCACACAAGAAAACATACTGACTGATGGTCAACAGCTGTGTGAAAATTTGCTTAGCATGATTTATCACTAATGGAAAGCAAACCACTCTCCCAGAGAGATATCAGGTCACTTTGGCAACAATAATGGCTATCTAGTAGAAACATAAATAAATAAATAAAAGATAGTGAAGAATTAAAGAAAAGGAAAAAAAAAGCAAAATAAATAAAGAAAATTGTCACAAAGAGTCTTTAGAAAGGAAAAACGTATAGATTGTTGGGAAAGTGGAAATGAGTTGAGACATTGTAGCAAATAATATAAAATTTGCCTAAAAACCTACAAAGAAGCAACATAATCAAACAATCGTTCACCAGTAGGTAACTGAATAGAACATTTTTATGTATATATTTGTGTACATGGATAAATACTAGATAATATAATATTATTCTGAAACAAAAGTAAAATGTGGTTATTTGTAGAAAAGCATATAGAAATGGGTTTGATTATGTCAAGTGGTATAATCCATACACAGAAAGACAAACATCACATTTCTGTTGAAGTTTAGGATGGCTTAACCCTAGAGTGGAATAGGTCAATAACTGGAAAGTTAATAGAGATGTAGAAAAGAGAAAGAGAAAAAAATCATTTGAATCACCCCTGTTTACTGTGTTCCAAACATATAAATTGAAAGAATTAGCTATAGATTTTTCTATGTCTTTCTCAGTCAAGTTATTATTAACAATGTTCTGTTATACATTTGAAAATAATTATGTTACAAATACTGCATACAAAGGGAAATTAATGTTTGATGAAATATGTATTTATTGCCTTTACTAGGTTATTTCACATACATAGACACATATTTAATTTTTTTCTCAATGAAAGAACTTGAAGAAAAGATCAAAAACATTTTAACTAATTAAGAAAAGTAAGAAGCATAAATGTCTAGGTAATAAAATCCTCAAAAGATATTTTTTAAGTGAAATAGGAGAGAGAGTGGATCTGGGTGGAGAGGGATGGAGTAGGGAAAACTGGGAGGGGTGGGAAAGGGAAACGTGGTCCATACAGATGTAATATATGAGAGCAGAATCAAAATCAAAATAATAATCAATGCATGGGAATGGTTGTCTATGTGCATGAGGGCATTAGGTAAGATGTGATTATAGGGAAGACAGACTTTTTTTTGACATTTAGGTCTCTAACATCATGAGACTGACCCCTTTTTGTAAAAGATAAGAGGAAAGAATATGCAGTATAAAATCAAGAGAGAAGATATGAGGGAATTTTATTGCTGTTAATTCATATAGTAACAGAGAAATTATTATACTTGGTATGATAACTTGTTATATTTTGAAGCTATTGCATATTTATACAAGTGTGATAATTTCTATTTAAAATTCCTCGTCCATCCTCCCATTCATCATTCCTAATTTTCCCTTCTTCCTTCCTTCCTTCCTTCCTTCCTTCCTTCCTTCCTTCCTTCCTTCCTTCCTTCCTTCCTTCCTTCCTTCCTTCTTCCTTTCTCTTTGTCCTCTTATCCTTCCTTCCCAATCTTTTTTTTCAACTTTTATTAGATATTTTCTTCATTTACATTTCAAGTGTTATCCAGAAAGTTCCCTATACCCTCCCCCCTCCCGGCCCTGCTCCCCTACCCATCAGCTCCCACCCCTTGGCCCCTGCGTTCCCCTGTATTGGGGCTTATAAAGTCTGCATAACCAAGGGGCCTCTCTTCCCACTGATGGCCAACTAGGCCATCCTCTTCTATAGATGCAGCTAGAGACACGAGCCCAGGGGGTACTAGTTAGTTCATGGTTATTCTTCCACCTTTAGGGTTGAAGACCCCTTCAGCTCCTTGGGTACTTTCTCTAGCTCCTTCTTCCTTGGGAACCCTGTGTTCCATCTAATAGCTGACCGTGAGCTTCCACCTCCATGTTTGCCAGGCATTGGTATATTTTCCCCCGAGAGAGCTATATCCGGGCCCTTTCAGCACCATCTTGCTGGCATATGCTATAGTGTCTATGTTTGGTGACTGATTGCGGGATGGATCCCTGGCAGCCGCAGTCGTTGGGTCCATCCTTTGGATTCAGCTTCACAGATGCTCTCTTTAATTCTTTCAATGTGTGCTTTGTTCTTAATTCTAGGAAGGGGTGACATGTCCACATTTTGATCTTCCTTCTTCTTGATTATCATGTGTTTAATAAATTGTATCTTGGGTAGTCTAGGTTTCTGGGCTAATATCCACATATCAGTGAGTACATGTTATGTGAGTTCTTTTGTGAATGGGTTACTTCACTCAGGATGATGGCCTCCAGATCCATCCATTTGCCTAGGAATTTCATATATTTATTGTTTTTAATAGCTGAGTAGTACTCCATTGTGTAAANCTCCTCTATAAGTTTCAGTGTCTCTGGTTTTATGTGGAGGTCCTTCAACCACTTAGACTTGACCTTAGTACAAGGAGATAAGAATGGATCAATTCCCAGTCTTCTACATGATAGCTGCCAGTTGTGCCAGCACCATTTGATGAAAAGGCTGTCTTTTTTCCACTGGATAGTTTTAGCTCCCTTGTCAAAGATCAGGTGACCATAGGTGTGTGGATTCATTTCTGGGTCTTCAATCCTATTCCATTGATCTACCTGTCTGTTGCTGTACCAGTACCATGCAGTTTTTGTTACAATTGCTCTGTAGTACAGCTTGAGGTCAGGCATGGTGATTCCACCAGAGGTTCTTTTATTGTTGAGAAGAGTTTTCACTAGTCTAGGTTTTTTGTTATTCCAGATGAACTTGCTAATTGTTCTTTCTAGATCCTTGAAGAATTGAGTTGGAATTTTGATGGGGATTGCATTGAATCTGTAGATAGCTTTTGGCAAGATAGCCATTTTTACTATATTGATTCTGCCAATCCATTAGGATGGGAGATCCTACCATCTTCTGAGATCATCCTTTGCTCTTTCCTTACCTTCTTCCTCTTCCTTTTTCCTGTTCTCCTTTCCTTCCTACCTTCCCTTCTTTTGTGTCTTCATTTTGTGTTTTTTTTTTTTTTTTTGTCACCCTTCCACTTTTCAGGACAGAATCTATATGTATATCAATTCTAAGTTTGCATATAGTCAGTTTTACATATAAGTGCATTTACATACCTAAACAACAAATACACTCCTTACAGCAGCAAAGAAAGTGAAATGTCCCCACTCCTTACATATAGGTCACAATTGTCTTTCATGTCTTCCATAATTGATGTTCTTACCTGTCGTTCACATTCCGGTTATTCCTGATGATCTACTCAGTTATATCATCATTGATATTTAGGAAATTTAGTCAAATTTATTCCTTCATTTCACAAACTCTTCTAAACTTTTCACAAATGGAAATGTTTGGTTCTGTCACTGGAATGAAATGGTTATTTCTCTACCTCAGATACTTATGGGATTTATGCATGGGTTTGTGGTGCTTTCTATAATTTTTTGATATGCAGAATCAAACGAACCTCTCCATTGCATTATATAAAAATATTGCTGACCATAGCTACTTTAAGAAGATTCAGCTTCTTCCAGGTTGTGAAATCCCATTTCCTTTAAGTCTTGTCAAGAAAGAACTCTGTTAGTATTGTTAATTCTTTTGCATGGTTTTAACAAAGAGATGTTGAGAGACGAAAGGAATGTTGAATTTAATTTCCTAAAATGGAATTAATTAATTAATTAATTAATTAAATTAATTTCTAAGTATATATATTTTTTTTGCTTTTGCTCTGATTTGTTTGTAAGAATGGTATAAAATACCTGTAAGCATAATTTGCATATCAAGTTGAAATTGAATCTCTTCTGATGTCTGGGGTTCAGATGACCAAGGCAATGACTGCTTTGTTGTTATTATTAGATAGAAAGAAAGAAAGAAAGAGAGAGAGAGAGAGAGAAAGAAAGAAAGAAAGAAAGAAAGAAAGAAAGAAAGAAAGAAAGAAAGAAAGAAAGAAAGAAAGAAAGAGTAGATCAGGATGACAAAGTGTATAGAAACAAAGATCCATTAAAGACCCAGCATTAAAGACATTAACTGCACACACCACATCATTCTAGTTGGTTCCCAAGTGGGAGACTGTGAGGTGTGCTTACACTGTTTGCCATAAGCCAGTTGTATTTGCAGCAAGCCATATGGTTTGGGAAATGGGGAGTTTCAGGTGCTTCCAGAGTGATATTTCATAGCACTGTCTGAAAACAGTTTATTCTATGTTTACCAATCATTCTAAGGAATATCAGAGAATATATCTTTCTCTCTCTATGTAAAAAAAATTTATATTTACTACCACACTTTTTAAACTGTATTTTATGTATTTATGTATTTTAATAATAGTATGACATTGTTAAACTGTATCCACAATGTTTGATAATTTTTAAAAAATATTTATATTATTATATTGAACTACACCAATCAAATTTTTATCTTAAGGTTCAGACTACTATACTCTTTTTTTATATACAAGTGTAAACTGTTCATTTAATAAAATTATTTTAAATCACTGGCTCTAATAGTTAATGTATAAAGTTACTTAATTAGATCAGGAAAATAAATAGTGGTTGGAATGGGAGAGTTTAGTTAGAATTTATCATTCAACCAATCTACATATTAGAGTAGTAACTGCATTCAGATGACTACAGAGTAACTTGAAAGCCTCCACCCATTTTTTTTTTTTTTTTTTTAGCTTTTCTTGACAGGTTAGTTTATGAAATGAAATATGTCAAAGACAAACACAAGAGACTTGAGGTTTATTTTAAAATGCTTCCAGGATTTAATATTTTGTTTATCATACTAAACCATAGTTACAATAAAATATGTAGATTACCCATTTACTATGATGTAATTTAAGATAATTCTACAGAAAATTATTAATTCCAAATTAATTCAATAGGAAAATACCTTCTAAAAATCTGACAAAACATATCTGGTATCCTGTTGCATATTCCCTCTGGAAACATACTCAAGAACATTATAATCTACTGTAGAGTTCTCTACAATGATAGAAAAGAGAGAAAAAGAAGATCAAATTTTCACCCAATTGATTAGTTTGGAAACAATCACTCTTGTAATTAGGATAGGTCAGGAAAAGATTCTTTATAAATAATTTATCAGAATCTGCTCTATAAAAACCTAGGGAAATGTCAAGCCAGGTGTAATATTTTTAAACTATTTCTGTATAAATCAATTAAGGTGCTTTATTTTGACACCCAGTGTCAGTATTTACCAAACCTAGACAGACAAGTCCATCCCTGCAGCACGCATTTGCAAATAACTTTACTCATTAATGTTTAATTAAGACAGAGGAAAACTGTCCTTGATATTTTGCTGCAATTAGTGCTCTGTATACCCCACTGACTCCTCATGATGAATTACTTTTCAAATGGAAAGTGAAGTGATTAAAACTGGAGACACTCCATCTCCTATGCATTGCCCATTCTACGTGCAGAAGAGAAAACTCAACCATGCTAGGCATAGAGGAACTGTGAGGAAATACGTGCCACTGCCAACTCCAACTGTGAAGATGCAGGTTAGCTGTAGTTATGAAAAGATATAATTTATAAGTCCAAATCTATTTCTGTTAAAATATAAAGATACTAATAAATACCAAGGCCTTAAAAAGTTTCATTTCAGTTCAATTTAAAATGTTCCACATAACCGTACATGAATTAATGTGGTTGACAATTGGTCAATTGTTTTAGCTTTCATTTCACAGCTCTATCTGCCTTAGAAGATTTAAAGTTATATACACCCAATAGCATCATTTTCCTTAACAATCAACTGTAAACATTCTCAAAAATGCTAACATTCTGAAGTCTAAAAGCTCAATCAAATATGCAGTATTATACAAGAAACAAGAGAGATGAAGATAAATTGCACCCGTTCTGACTTCAAATATTATACCTTCACTTTTTTCAAACATAGTGTATCACTTTAAATAGGTTGAAAAGATACAGCATGTGAAATATATACTGTTAGATAACTCATAGAATCGATACTCTTAGTCCACTGGCAAAAATATGAATGAATTACTGCCATTACTTAGAACTGAGAAATCTAACAGCACATATTACATTATATCAATATAAGAATATATGATGTGAAAGGTACGTGTAAGCTTCTGAAGACACCAGAGACATTTCCCAGAATGGTGATATGTAATATGACGATCGGACTGATGTATAATAGGTCAGACCAATTTAATATTAAAAATATGGCTCAAGTAGAGCCTTGAAACTTTACATCAGAGATTTGATCATAATTCTTTACTCATCTTATATACAAACTCCTGTTAAAGTTTCGTGATATAAATTGGAGTATACTAAACCTTCTCATTGCTTTGTCATTCCACAATATGTCTTACTGTAACTGAACATAGTTTTCTATGCTATCGACCCACATACTGTGTTTTCTTTCATCAAGTGAGAACAAAAGCACTCACAATGTGTAAAATGCTATGGTTAGGTCTGAATTCCAACATAACCTCAAATGACCAACAGAATAAATCTATGCAAAATTAGTAAAATGTACACTGGAGAAATACCAGCAAATCCTTAATATTGGCCACACTCTTGGGTGCCACTTATGATAACAACTCAAAGACCTTGACCTATCAAGCAGGTTTATTGATGGAGAACTCTTATCCAAGCCCCCGCTGTTAGTTCTGACAGATTTATCACACATGGTTGCACATGGCTACACTTGTACCCACTCAAGTGTGTAAGAAGTGTCTAGTGCTGCGCCACTGAGAATTCGCCTCAGTAATGTTTTAATTGCAATGCACCTCTCAGCAAAGAAGTTAAGCTTGAGAGAAAAAAATTGCTCTAGTACTACTTTTTCTTTTTTTTTTAATGTAAAGATGCATGCAATTTGCATGTATACATTTCTGACACTGTCATAGTGCTTATGAAAATCTTAAATAAGTTCTTTGAAATTTGAAGGTCCTTAATTCCCTTTCCCATGTAGAATGTATATGCATTGTGTCAAAGTTTACATGACCTCTAAAGCAGGAAATTTTTATATACATTTTCTAAATACTTGATGAATCAAGACAAAAACATAGAAAAGAAAATGTCAACATTCCAAAACAAAACTGATATTTGAACACATAATAATCAGTAATTTAAAGAAGGGGTCTAATGTCAAAGAATAAACACTAATTTTCAAGATTTATATGATCCATCTTTATTAAAATAAATTATTTGTACAGTGAAATAAGAGCATTTTATTCATTAAGCACACTGCACTTTCAAATCATTTTTAAGAAGTAGCATTATGTAAGCTGGTTATTAACAGTCTGGCCAACTCCAGTAATTATATCTCCCTACTCGTCACCATATGAAGACTAATTGAAATAATATATGAGCTTCTTAACCTATTTTATGTTTACAAAATATACACATACAAGGAATAAGTTAGATATAAATCTCTACATATATAGAGTATAAAATATAGTGTATACTTTAACAATTCAATTTTAACAACATATATGGATTAATGTTCCTTATAATATCAAGCCAAATCAATTAATTTCTTTAATAGAAGTCACATGAAATATTAAAATCATATTCTATAAATATAGCAATATTTGTGTAGTCATATATATGTGAATATTTGTGTGTGTGTGTGTGTGTGTGCGTGTGTGTGTGTATGTGTGCCTCTCAAAGTACAAACATAATTATCTATATTCTACAAATTCTGAGCAAACCTCATGTTTAAGGTCCAAACAAGATATATTCAATTCCTTTAATTTAATCTATGAGCAAATAATTAATCTAGTTCTGAAAAAGTCACAAGATAACCATCTATTTTGGAAGCTATCTAGAGAATCAGTTATCATCCAGCAGTATCCTTAGAATTCCTGTGCAAGAGGACATTTACATAGAAGTTAACAAGAACATTTCATTTCATAGAACACAGTATTTGCTATTGCAATCACAATAAATGGGAAATAGTATGACAGGTTCAAAGAAATGAATTGCTATGATATGTTGGAGAGCAAGCTCAAATGGAGCTAAAACTTGTTCAAAAGTACTCAAGTTCAAGAACTAAAGTTCAAGGTCAATTCTCTTGCATGAAAAGATGTGTTCAGAATGATGCCTCAGACATTTCACACACAAACAAGAAATTTGACTCTCGCTTCAAGGTGTAGCAATGAAAGCTATGTCTCTTCTGTGCCAGTGCCTACAGCCAGAGCTTCCTCAATTGTTGATCATATCATGGAGATTATATGTACAAACTCCCTTCAGTACTTTGATACTTCTAATAACAGGACAATCATGTATACGTATACATATGCATATGCATATATATTACATATACATTATACATATATAATAAATAAATATATACATATATATACATACATACATACACATAGACACATATCTGTCTATGTCTATGTCTACGTCTACGTCTATGTCTATCTCTCTCTCTCCCTCTCTCTATCTCTATCTCTATCTCTATCTCTATCTCTATCTCTATCTCTATCTCTATATCTGGCTATCAAATTTCATACCAGTGTTTCATTGTATTTCATTTTTGTCTTTAAAGTGTAATATTAAAACATCAGTTTTTCGTAGTCCTACTTGAAACATTATATCCTTCTAAAAAGTATAAAATGTAAAAATGCATCTGTATATGTGGTATATTTACAGAAAATTACTTAAAATTAAGTACAAAGATTAGCATATGCTTGTGGGTAATCTTGGTAATGCTTGTTGGAAATCTTTGATTTACTAGGAGGAAATGCTTTTGGTCTAAAAAGAAATGGGATGGCTCTACATAATGATGCCCTTGAGATGTACCTCCTCAGACTTTAATTAAACTGTGTGTTCCTCCCCTCATCCTGTTGAATTATTTCATCTAAAAACAATTTTGGTGTGATATACTATTTTGTTTTTGTTTTTAGTTTAAATATAATCATTATGTAGCTCAAGCTATCCCAGAAACTGTTCTTTTTACTGTGCCGGCTCTAAAACAGAGAGGTCCAATTACTCTTTCCTCCAGAGAGCTGGAATAAAAGGTATGGGCCACCAAGACTGCCTTTATGGTTCTAAAACTTTAAGAAAATTGTATTGTTGTCATGTAATGTATGTATAATTTGTGCTACTGAACTTATTTTTGCTAAATAATTGTCATTTGCAATATTGAAGTTATTTAAAACTATATTGTTTATTATCTCATGAAACAGATTAAAAGCTTTGAACTAATATTATGAACCAAAAGTAGTATAATATGGAACATACCATTTATATTTCACTAGAGTTTTTATTCTTGATTTTAAATTAATATCATTTTTCTTTTAAAAACATTTATTTTAAAATATTTTATATGTTATGCACTGTGTCTCTAAGTAATTAATCTTAAACTCTTTTAAAATATGGCAGAATATTAACACATAAACACACTAGGGTATTTTGTAACCGATAAACTCTTTATATTGCTTTGAGGTCCTTGAATTTTCTTCCCTCTCACTTTTTCCCTCAAAATTCTGTTTTAAGCATCCTTTGTCTTGTACTTTCTTTGCCACACAGTTTGATTGTGCTGAAACTTATCTTGGACTTTTGGGATAACATTTGAAATGTAAATGAATAAAATATCTAATAAAAATTGGAAAAACAAACAAACAAACAAAAACATTATCAGTAAAAGTCATCCTTTAATTGATTTTGTAATTAATTAATTTAAGTATGTAGCTGCATTAACTTCCATGAAAATGTGGGACACAGTCATTTTTTACTTTTTCTTCACCAAACTTCAACTCATTTACAAGACAGTCAAATTCCCATGTACAAGTCTCTATACAACAGTTTGAAGTTTTCTTGCTATTTTGTATTCATAATAAATATTTATATTCAGATCAAGTTTAATGACTTCAGCTGATCAAAATCAAAAGCCAGGTTACAAGTATTATCCACTTCAAAGCACTGTTTGTCCAAATGCTTAGGCATGCAGAATGCATTAGGCATTCTGAGTCTCATTTACTAAACAGACAATTACAGTATGACGCAATTGACTAAGTTGACTCAGTAGAGTTGAACTTGTGCATCCAATTAACATCAGTGAACTTTCTATTGGGTAACTACAAAAATCATGGGGCAATTCTATTCCTTAAATGGCTTAGGTTCTATAACACAGGACATATTTATTTAATATCTGCAAGGTTGTCTTATGAATGCCTCTAATCCAAGTGGGCTTTGTTCTGCTCTACTTTCAAATAGAAGGTCCTGAGACCCTTGTGCTCTATTGTGAGGCAGACATTTTTGAGATCCCACTTTCTGGTGTGGTTTGTTTGCTTTATTTATTTATTTATGGTCAGGATCACAAGTAGAAAGTATTGGCCCTTTGAAGAATGAATGCTGCTGTCATCCTCCATTTCCTAGGAGATGTCACAGCTGTGACAAGGAAGGGTTTATAATGGCACAGTTCGGTGCCTTCATAATTTATTCTCTCTGATTTTATGCTCTTTTAGTCTCCTGCTCAACCATCCACTAACAAGCACTGATATTAGCCAATAAATCAAAGATGTCTGCCTGTCACCACCAGATGCTTGGCCACATCGCTGCCGATTTTGAGACGCACAAAAGGACAATTTCAGGTAGGGAACTTGGTGGAGGGTTTCCAGTGATATTCGGTTTGATAAGGAACCAGCATGAGGTATATGTGGTAAAATTCAAAAACCTATATGCCTCATTGCAATGAAGATCTAAGATGAAATAAAACTGGGAAGTAAATTAGGACTTCACCTATGTTACTGTTCTATTTGCAGTACTAAATCTCTTCTTACATTTCTTTGAGACAGATTAGGGGAAAAAATATCCTAATGAATATTCAGGTTATTTTGTTGGGTATAAGAATTTGTCTTCCACTCCTAAAAATACCAACCAGTACATTAGCACAAATCTATTAAATGAATCTACTGCATTATGTACTATTGCTAAAGTTATATTAGTAGAGAATAGTTCCTTTTATGGCAGTCAGCATAGAAGACTATAAACCTATGTCCAGGAATAAAATCATTAAATGTTTATTAAATTATCATCTTTCATCTTATTGCACTTTTGAAATTATTGACCTACTATAATTTAGACATATCTATGTTATTAGTTTTCACAAGAATAAAACCATCAGATTGCACTATCAGATTTCAAACTGTTGTGGATATATAACATATGCTTCTGTATATGATGATGTTTTTAAAATACAGTATGTACTTTTCCTAATGAAGAAATAAAGAAGGAACAAGCTATTATACTCATTTCATCTTACCCAAAGCAGGTCAAGATCTCTCACTCAAGAAGTTAGAAATATTTATATATAAAATATTGTCAGTTCACAATTCCTACTAATTTGACAATTTATTATAAAACAATAAAATATACCATAAACTATATATCAAAATAGTATTATATAATGCAATATGTTGTTCTTTTTTTGTAGTAATGCCCTTGAGGTAAGTTGCCTTTACCTCCTTTCCTGGTGTGTTTAGATTTCCTAGGTTTTCCTAAATATGTCATGGTCAAAGATGCAGAAAATCCATGAATACTCCTCCACAGCTTCCCAAGCTTCTTATCTACACCTGAAGCTAAATCAAGAATCTCCGATATTTTATTAGTTTTATCACCTCCACACAAGAACCACTGTTTATGTATACTCTTACACATACACACATACATACTGGATGAATAAGTGTATCGCATAAAAATAAAACTTTACAAAAACTAAAAAATGACTGTTAAACTAATGTATATGTTGTATATATTTAAATAACAATGATATTTCACAGTTATACTCAATTTGAGAAGTAAGATTTTAACCATTGTTTTATTGCTCTAGTATTGTTGCTATTTAAATTGTTAATTTATGTTCCATTTCATAATGGCGTTAATTTTCCCCAGATCTTTCTGGCAAATGCAGACTTCTTTTTATTTATTTTATTAATTATTTTTTTAAAATTATACATTGTATTTGACCTTTCCCAACTTATGACAAATCTACCCACTAGTACATTTCTGCTCCTTTTTTCTCTACTCATTTTTAAATCTTTAATTTTTTAAGTTTAAATTGTACTAGATTATACAATTTGTTCTAGCTTCATCCTCTTTGGCTTATGGTCATCTACTGGATGTCACATCTTTAGAGAAAAGCTACCAGTTCCATTCCTGGAAGCTAACTGTTGCTAATAGCTCCTCAGGGAGGTATAAAGCCCATCTTGCCTCATCTCCAAGACTGGTTTTTGTTGGCCCGAGCTTTCACCGTGTTTGTGTAGCCTGTCAGAAACACTGTTGGATTGTTTGTGTAACTACCCTGCTGTACACAGAAAATGCTGTCTGCTTGTGATCATCCTCTATCTCTCTCCACCTTATTTAGAATTCAAGTTGGTTGTATCATATAAACCTATAGATAAAGAACATAGTTTAACTTTAAGTATGGTTTTCAAGCCCTCTTGGATTCTATGGAGCTACATAATTACTATTGTTGAATACTAAAGGAATCCTTTATAATCCTCAAAAATTTTCATTGCTATTGTTTTATGCTTCATTTTTCAATAAGAGATGATTTCTATCATTAAGATTTCTTGATGAAGGACAGTGCCAAAAATACAGAGAGTGCCATATGAGAAGAATATAAAAGCCTTAAGGACATTAGGCAGAAGTCAGATTACAACACATGGACTTTGCTTCAGATGACCACTGTATAGAACTGAAATGCCCATTTCATGAAGAATGTGTGAAAATTTGTATTGCCATAAAATAAATAGATAAAAATGAATTAAAACACAAAGAGCTATAAAGACATAGAAAATGAGCAACCAGTTAAGAACTTCTATTGTATTTATGTTTGGTTAGACTCTATGAACATTAACTTCACCCAGTTGAGTAACCAATGAGTTTAAGCAAACTTGACAGATGTACCCCTACAATCAACAACAATAAAAGGATATTTTGCACAGTCCAGGGGTTAGAAGGAATTCAACATCAACCCCTCTGTTATTCTCTACCTTGACTTCCTAACAAGCTTCATATGTAACTTCTAGCAGCATCTATTGGTCATATGTTACCTTTTTTTCCTGGAGTGTCAACACAGGGAAGAACTTTATAAAAATATCTCTAACCTTACAATAAATAAAAGATCTGAATTACTGTGCAATATTTTTTGTTTTATGTATTAAATCCACACACAGAGCTGGGAGACCAGCGTTAGAATGCTGCCATATATCAATTTGGAGAAGGCTTGGCCTCTTTTCATCCATATGAGGGAACACTGGACTATACATCCAAATACACATCCTTCAAGAATTGATGTTTTCCAGGTTCTATCAGAATCCAATAAGAATTTCTTTATAAGTCAATAGAGAAAAGTTGCTATTGTCTCCATGTAATCAAAAACTTTTCTTTACATAGTCTTTCTTTGTATCTTTTAGGTATGATAAACATCCTACCATCCCAGGAACATTTCCTGACATCTCTCTGTTAAGCACAGATTTTTCTCCTAATTTTATGCTCATCATTTTACCCAAATGACCATTTAGTGACATGTTATTTTAGTCATAACTGAGAAGCACAAAATGTACTTTTAGCTGAATTCTGACATTTACATAATCTGCTCAGATACATGCAAAGAAAAAATAAATATATACTACTTTGTCTTTCCCAGTCTGGTTAACTATCCCAAGGCAAGCCATTGATCACTATTGCCTTAATATCTAATGCATTTTGTTCAGCATGTGGAATATGAGAGAGATATGGCACTACTTTTTAATTGTTCATACATATCTTTTACCAGTGAAAAGTAACACATATTTCAAATTCTGGTTTCATATCAAGTGAGAAAAAATTTGAAACTTTATGTGAGGGAATGCACCTCTGGATAAGTCTGGCAGGTATTATCATGGTACACATAGTGTTTTGCTTTTCTTCTGGGTATGTTATTTTTTATTAGGCTGTATTGAAAAGAAAAAAATAAATAACCCATTGCATTTAATTAGAAAATGTACATAAGAATGTTCACTAAGTTATATTTAAGTTGTGATTTATATTGTAAATGGGTCTGATTTTTATGTATATGGTAAACTAATAATATGAAACCACATAGTAAACAATTTTATGCATTCATTCTAGCTATGTTGAGCAATAGAATTATAGAACATATCATTCAAAATAATAATATGATTCAATTGCAAATGCATCTATAATCAAGTTGAAGGATTTTTGGTTATATAATTCATCATATGATAAAATTAACAAAATGTGATAAATGTAACTGATATATAATTAGATTAACATAAGAGATTTAAAGTACAAAGTTTGTACAAATTTGATAAAAGAAATGTGAAGCTGTTATATAGGAAAAAATAATACTGCAAGTAATAAATAATTTCTCAGAATTCTCAATACTTGGAAATTGAGTTCTTAGTCTTTACCGAAAAAAAAATTACAGTCTCTTAATGATACACATTTGAAGATTTAAAAAAAAAAATGACTGTCACATTAAGGTAAAGATATTTACAATTATTTCTTTCATTAACTTATTTATGTAGCATGCAATAATAGTCTCATTCATGTTCTATCATTGAATTGCAAGCATCTTGTGAGTGTTCAACAATAATTTTTACACCAAATTACCATGAAAAACTGTGTCCTCATTTTTCAAGCAACATGACTAGGGAAAACAGCCCCATGGCTATAGTGTTCAAACTGCTAGAAGAGTAGCATTTTAATATATATCACTGATATGTATATTTAAGGAAAACAAAAGTTAGCATTGCCTCTTCCATTCTTTCCATAGAGCAATATCTTTTAATATCACACAGAGTAAGATATGAGCTTATCTATTGTACTTAGACAGAGGCAAAACAAAGGATAATGCATAAGTTGATGTATTTTGAGCTCTTGTGCAACGTACTGTCACCATTAAAGTAGTCACTTATGATGCCAGAGAGACTGTTCTATCTGTAAATGCTCTTTCCCTCAAGCCTGATGACATGTGTTTGATCATTGAACACATATGGTAGGATAAGCAAGTTAATCTCTGATGTTACTATGCCATGTATATGCATGCACATCAGAAAAAGAGACAGAGACTGAGAGAGACAGAGAGAGACAGAAAGAGACAGAGAGAGACAGAAAGAGATTGAGACAGAGATACAGAAACATAGAGACTTACAGGCACAAAGTAAATATTACAAATCTAAATTGCCAGTTATATTAGTTTATGAGTGATGGAGGTGATGTGGAAATAAAAGAAAAAGAACAATCCAACCTTAGTATCATCATGTTCATTTTTAATCAGAAAAATTAAGGGCAAGAGTCTTTCCTTGTTTATAGAGATTGTGTATACATGCTCAGGAGAATTGAGGGTTTTAAGAGATCAGAAAAAAAGGAAATTTTATGATGAAAGTCACAAATTTATAACAACCAGTGGAGATTGGCATATTACAGCCATCATGAAGAGCAGATTTTTTTTTTTTTTCTTTTTTGGCAAAAAAGGAGTCCCCATTTTGGAAGTGGTAACTGTCTGTGTCTGTTTGATTAAGAATGTCTACACTGGCTCTCATACACGTGAATGCTTAGTAACCAGAGAGTGGTGCTATTTAAAACAATTAGAAGTTTTAAGATGTGCAAGCTTGTTGGAGGAACTATGTGTTGGGGGTGAGGCGAGCTTTAAAGTGTAGGCTGTCTTTATATGCGATAGAATGTAGCTCTCAGTTATTGCTCTAGCTCCTTGTAGTGGCTATCCCTGGTTGTCAACTTAACTATATTTGGAATGAACTACAATCTAGAATTGGAAGGTTCACCAGTGACCCTAACCTGGATGCTGGGAGATAGAAGTTTCTGATCCTGATCTTGGTATGGAGATCTTGAAGCATAGTGGCTATGGATTCCAGAAGATTAAGACAGGGAGATCTCCAAGTTCAAGGTCATCTTGGATTTAAAAAGTCTATGAGGGCCAGGAAGTGGACTGTGATGGTTTGTATATTTTTGGACCAGGGAGTGGCACCATTTGGAGGTGTGGCCTTGTTGGTATAGGTGTGACCTGGTTGGAATAGGTGTGTCACTGTGGGTGTGGGCTTAAGACTCTCACCCCTGTTGCCTGGAAGTCAGTCTTCCACCTTGATGATAATGGACTGAACCTCTGAACCTGTAAGCCAGCCCCAATTAAATGTTGTTTTTTATAAGACTTGCCTTGGTCATGGTGTCTGTACACAGCAGTAAAACCCTAACTAAGACACTCCTGCTTGCAGGTTACCATGCTCCTTGCCACATTGGTAGTGGGCTAAACCTATGACACTGTAAATAAGCCCCTAATTAGATTTTCTTCCTAAGAGTTGTTTTGATCATGGTATCTCACTCAATGGAACAGAGCATTAGAATATGCAATATCATATAACAATAGTTGTTTCTTCACAGACTTATGGATTTAGTTCAAAGCACCCTTCAGGTTGTTACAAGGAAGAGACAAGAAAAATGTATAAATATTTTAAGGACATTCCTATAGTCATAGGCAAGTGTAGTCTCCTATTAGCAAGGAAACTTCTCTTGATATAAACAAATAGCACTATGGAAAACAACAACCAATCAAAATGCAGAGTTGTGGGACCCAGTTCTAATCTGTGCATAATTCTTGCAACTTAAAGCTCAGGAAAGATTGCTGAAAAGTTACAGAAAGATTATAACAGCCAGAAGACCAGGAAGTTTGCTGTGAGCCTGTGTCTCCCAGGAATGTCAGAAGCTGCACCCCAAAAAATCTCACCAACATATCTGTCTAAAAATGAGAACCACTGGACTACAAAATTAGACATAGCAAAGGCGACAGGCAAAAGCCCAAAAGGCCTTAACCTTACCAAGAATTTACAGGCAACTGAGGAATTCCTAGAATAGGAGAAATGGCCTTCCATGGGGAAGAGCACTCCAATTAGCTATCTAATACCAAATGGTAAGTTCTAAAAACATGTATACGAGTAGAATTATACAAACTGAGAAGGATATAATGACAAGTATGTATGTCTATATGTATAAACTATAGAAATACATATATACGCAATAACAAGTCATGCAAACGGAAGTCTTGACTGGATAGGTTGGTGAGAACAAAAGCCGGAGTAGTGGGAGAGGAATAAATAATCAGAACATATTTTTTGAAATTCTTATAAATGTAATATAATGCTGTTGTAAATAGTAAAACATTAAAAAAAAAAAAAAAAAGACTAAGGACAATCTTCATCGTGAACCTGGTGGAGGCTCCAAAGGTCACCATAGGACTCTCCATGCTGCAAGGCCCCTAGATCAGCCAGTGCCTCGGGATTACTGGTGTGTGGAAAGCAATATCAGTTCCAAAGAATCCCGGAGGGTCTTGTGCCAGCAGGAACAGGGACAAAGGAACCCCGCCTGACCAGAGGCAGGGACTCATTCAGGTTGGGGCCAGCTGCATGCCATCTTCCAAGCGAACCCTGAGGAGAGTCCAAGGTACCCAGAGGACTCTCCACGCCTCAGGCCCACTAGCACACCCAGGACCTTGGGATCCCTTGAGAGTACGTGGGCTGCAGAAGGAACAGAGCTTCTTGGACAGCGTCCCTTTGGGCCTTCATCCTCAGCCAGGAGGAGGAGCTGAGACCCAGACCCCAGGGCACCTTCCTTGCCAGAAGAGAGTCAGTCTACAAGGAGGACTCTGTCCAGGACTCAGGAAGTGGATTGAAGCTCCAGGCTTCTGGATACCTTCCCTGCATGAGAATAGCTTGCCTGCAGAGAGTGCTCTGACCACTGGGACTCAGGAGAGAGTTAAACTCCCAGGAGTACTGACAGAGGCTAACAGAATCACAGGAGGAACAAGCTGCAGCCAGAGACAGCTAGATCATCTAACACCAGAGATTAACAGGAGGCGAAAGGCAAGCATAAGAATATTACAAACAGAAACCAAGACCACTGGGTATCATCAGAACCCAGTATGCCCACCACAGCAAGTCCTGGATAGCCCAACACACCTGAAAAGCAAGACTTGGATTTAAAATCATATCTCATGATGGTGGTAGACGATTTAAAAGGGCATTGATAACTCACTTAAAGAAATACAGGAGAACACTCCAAAAGAGACGGAATCCCTTAAAGAATTACAGGAAAACACAACCAAACAGGTAATGGAATTGAACAAAACCATCCAAGATCTAAATTTTGAAGTAAACAATAAAGAAACCCAAAGGGAGACAACTCTGGAGATAGAAACCCTAGGAAAGAAATCAGGAACCATAGATGTGAGCATCGGCAACAGAATACAAGAGATGGAAGAGAAAATATCAGGTGGAGAAGATTCCATAGAAAACATAGACACAACAATAAAAGAAAATGCAAAATGCAAAAAGATCCTAACTCAAAACATCCAGGAAATGCAGGACACAATGAGAAGACCAATCCTATGGATAATAGGAGTAGATGAGAATGAAGATTTTTCAACTTAAGGGGCCATTAAATACCTTCAACAAAGTTATAAAAGAATATTTACCTAACCTAAAGAAAGAAGTGCCCATGAAAATACAAGAAGACTACAGGACTTCAAATAGACTGGACCAGAAAAGAAATTCCTCCTACCACATTATAATCAGAACAACAAATGCACTAAATAAAGACAGAATATTAAAAAAAAAAAAAAACAGTAAAGGAGAAAGGTCAAGTAACATATAAAGGCAAACCTATTAGAATTACATCAGAATTCTCACAAGCAACAATGAAAGCCAGAAGATCCTGGACAGATATTATATAGACCCTAAGAGAACACAAATGCTACCCAGGCTACTACACCCAGCAAAACTCTCAACTACCATAGATGGAGAAACCAAGATATTCCATGACAAAACCAACTTCACAGAATATCTTTCCATGAATGCAGCCCTTGAAAGAATAATAAAAGGAAAATTTCAATGTAAAGACAGAAATTATGCCCTTGAAAAATCAAGAAAATAATCCTTCAATGAACTTAAAAGAAGACTGTCGCAAGAACAGAACCCCAACTCTAACTACAAAAATAACAGGAATCAATAATTACTTATCTTTAATATCTCTTAATATTAATGGACTCAATTCTCCAATAAAAAAACATAGATGAACAGACTGGCTACACAAACAGGACTCAACATAATGCTGTTTACAGGAAACCCACCTTAGGGACAAAGACAGATACTACCTCAGAGTAAAAGGCTAGAAAACAATTTTACAAGCAAATGGTCCAAAGAAACAGGCTAGTGTAGTCATACTAATATCGAATAAAATCGTTTTACAACCCAAAGTTATCAAAAAAGACATGGAAGGGCATTTCATTCTCATCAAAGTTAAAATCTGCCAAGGTGACCTCTCAATTGTGAATATCTATGCTCCAAATGCAAGAGCAGACACTTTCATTAGAGAAACTTTATTAAAGCACACATTGCACCTCACACAATAACAGTGGGAGACTTCAACACTCCACTAACAACACTGGACAGATCCTGAAAACAGAAACTAAACAGAGACACATTGACACTAACAGAAGTTATGAAAGAAATGGATTTAACAGATATCTACACAACATTTTATCCAAACAACAACAACAACAACAACAACAACAACAACAATAACAAACAACAACAACAACAACAAAAAACATGATATACCTTCTTCTCAGAACCGCATGGTACATGCTCCAAAATTGAGCATATGATTGGTCACAAAACAGGCCTCAACAGATACAAAAACATTGAAATTATCTCATGTATCCTATCAGATCACCATGGACTAAGCCTGATTTTCAATAACAACATAAATAATAGAAAGCCACATTCACGTGGAAGCTGAATAACACTCTACTCAATGATACCTTGGTCAAGGAAGAAATGAAGAAAGAAATAAAAGACTTTTTAGAGTTAATGAAAATGAAGCCACAACATACCCAAACTTATGAAACAATGAAAGCAGTCCTAAAGGAAAACTCATAGTTCTGAAAGCTGCCAAAAAGAAACTAGATAGAGCATACACTAGCAGCTTGAGAGCACAACCAAAAGCTCTAGAACAAAAGGAAGCAAATTCACCCAAGAGGAGTAGATGTCAGAAAATGATCAAAATTAGGGCTGAAATCAACCAAGTGGAAACAAAAAGAACTATTCAAAGAATCACACAAAGCAGGAGCTGGTTTTTTGAGAAAATCAACAAGATAGATAAACACTTAGGCAGACTAACTAGAGAGTACAGGGACAATATCCTAATTAACAAAATCAGAAATGAAAAGGGAGACATAACAACAGAACATGAGGAAATCCAAAAAAATTTTCAGATCCTCAAGAAAATTGGAAAATCTGAATGAAATGGACAATTTTCTAGACAGATATCAGGTACCAAAGTTAAAACAGAATCAGAATAATGATCTAAACAGTCCCATACCTCTAAAGAAATGGAAGCAGTCATTAATAGTCTCCCAACCAAAAAAAGCCCAGGACCAAATGGGATTAGTGCAGAGTTCTATCAGACCTTTAAAGAGGACCTAATCCCACTTCACTCCTCCTTAGAATAGGGAAAAAAATACCCATGAAAGGAGTTACAAGGACAAAGTTTGGAGCTAAGATGAAAGGATGGACTATCTAGAGACTACCCCACTTGGGGATCCATCCCATAATCAGTCACCAAACTCAGACACTATTGCATAGGACAGCAAGAGTTTGCTGAAGGGAACCTGATACAACTGTCTCATATGAGACTATGCCAAGCCTGGCAAACACAGAAGTAGATGCTCAGAGTCATATATATGATAGAACATAGGGCCCCAATTGAGTAGCTAGAGAAAGTACCCCAGGAGCTAAAAGGGTCTGAAAAACTATAAGTAAAACAAAAATATGAACTAACCAGAATCCCCAGAGCTCATGTCTCTAGCTGCATATGTAGCTGAAGATGGCCTAGGTGGCCATCACTGGGAAGAGAGGGCCCTTAGTATTGCAAAGTTTATATGCCCCAATGCAGGGGAACACCGGGGCCAAGAAGTGGGAGTGGGTGGGTAGGGGAGCAGGGCAGGGGGAGGGTAGAGGGAACTTTCAGGATAGCATTTGAAATGTAAATTAAGCAAATATCTAATAAAAATAAACTATAATAATTAAAAAATTATTAAAATGAAAAAAGTAGATCTAATCCCAATTTGCCTCAAATTATTCCACAAAATAGAAACAGAAAGCAATCTACGCAATTCATTCTATGAAGCCACAATTACTCTGATACCTAAACCACATAAAGTCCCAACAAAGAAAGAGAACTTCAGACCATTTCTCTTATGATCATTGATGCAAACATACTCAATAAAATTCTCAAAAACTGAATCATGAACTCATCAAAACAATCATCCATCATGATCATGTAGGCTTCATCCCAGGGATGCAGGAATGGTTTAATATATGCAAATCCATCAAACTAATCCACTATATAAGCAAACTCAAAGACAAAAAAACCACATGACCATCTTGTTAGATGCTGTGAAAGCATTTGACAAAATCCAACACCCCTTCATGATAAAGTCTTGGAAATTTCAGGAATTCAAGGCCCATACCTAAACATAATAAAAGCAATATACAGCAAAACAGTAGCTAACATCAAACTAAATGGAGAGAAACTCAAAGCAATCCCACTAAAATCAGGGACTAGACAGGGCTGCCCACTTCCTCCCTACCTATTCAATATAGTACTTGAAGTCCTAGGCAGAGCAGTTCAACAACAAAAGGAGATCAAGGGAATACAATTTGGAAAGGAAGAAGTCAAAATATCACTATTTGCAGATGATATAATAGTATATATAAGTGACCCTAAATATTCCACCAGAACTCCTAAACCTGATAAACAGCTTCACTGCAGTAGCTGGATATAAAATTCACTCAAACAAATCAATGACCTTTCTCTACACAAAGGATAAATGGGCAGAGAAAGAAATTAGGGAAACAACACCCTTCACACCTTCATAATAATAACAAATAATATAAAATACCTTGGTGTGACTCTAACGAAGGAAGCAAAAGATCTGTATGATAAGAACTTCAAGTCTATGAAGAAAGAAATCAAAGAAGATTTTAGAAGATGAGAAGATGTCCCATGCTTATGGATTGGCAGGATTAATATAGTCAAAATGGCTACACTGCCAAAAGCAATCTACAGATTCAATGCAATCCCCATCAAAATTCCAACTCAATTCTTCACTGAGATAGAAAGGGCAATTTGAAATTTCATCTGGAATAACAAAAAACCTAGGATAGTAAAAACTATCCTCAACAATAAAAGAATCTTTGGGGGAATCACCATGTCTGACCTCAAGCTGTATGTACTACAGAGCAGTTGTAAAAAAAAAAAAAAAAAAAAAAAAAAAAAAAAAAAAAAAAAAAAAAAAAAAAAAAAAAAAAAAAAAAACCTGCATGGTACTGATACAACAACAGACAGGTAGATCAATGGAATAGAATTGAAGACCCAGAAATGAACCCATACACCTATGGTAAATTGATCTTTGACAAAGGAGCTAAAACCATCTGGAGGAAAAAAAGNAGCAATCGTAACAAAAACTGCATGGTACTCGTACAGCAACAGACAGGTAGATCAATGGAATAGGATCGAAGACCCAGAAATGAATCCACACACCTATGCTCACCTGATCTTTGA
Source organism: Mus minutoides (assembly GCA_902729485.2). NCBI lineage: Eukaryota > Metazoa > Chordata > Mammalia > Rodentia > Muridae > Mus > Mus minutoides. Next base: position 492,272 of record LR750335.1, read on the forward strand.
CAAGGGAGCTAAAACTATCCAGTGGAAAAAAGACAGCCTTTTCAACAAATGGTGCTGGCACAACTGGCAGCTATCATGTAGAAGAATGTTCAACATTCTTAATCATCAGGGAAATGCAATTCAAAACCACCCTGAGATTCCACCTCACAGCAGTCAGAATGGCTAGGATCAAAAACTCAGGTGACAGCAGGTGCTGGTGAGTATGTGGAGAAAGAGGAACTCTCCTCAATTGTTGGTGGGATTGCAAGCCTGTAAAACCACTCTGGAGGTCAGTATGGCAGTTCCACAGAAAATTGGGCATAGTACTAGTGGAGGACCCAGCGATAAACTCCTGGGCAGAACATCCAGAAGATGTTCCAACTGGTAATAAGAACACATGTTCCACTATGTTCATAGCAGCCTTATTTATAATATCCAGAAGCTGGAAAGTACCCAGATGTCCCTCAACTGAGGAATGGATACAGAAAATGTGGTACATTTACACAATGGAGTACTACTCAGCTATTAAAAACAATGACTTTATGAAATTCTTAGGCAAATTGATGGAACTGGAGAGTATCATCCTGAATGAGGTAACCCAATCACAAAAGAATTCACATGATATGCACTCACATATAAGTGGATATTAGCCCAGAAATTTAGAATACCCAAGATACAATTTGTAAAACACATGAAACTCAAGAAGAAGGAAGACCAACATGTGGATACTTCATTCCTCCTTAGAATGGGGAACAAAATACCTATGGAAGGAGTTACAGAATCAAAGTCTGGAGATAAGTCAAAAGGATGGATCATCCAGAGGCTACCCCACCCAGGAATCCATCCCATAATCAGCCACCAAGGCAGACACTATTGCATATGCCAGCAAGATTTTGCTGAAGGGACCCTGATATAGCTGTTCCTTGTGAGGCTATGGCAGTGCCTGGCAAATGCAGAAGTAGATGCTAACATTTATTGAATGCAACACAGGGCCCCCAATGGAGGAGCTAGAGAAAGTACCCAAGGAGGTGAAGGGGTCTGCAACTCTATAGGTGGAACAACAATATGAACTAACCAGTGTTCCCAGAGCTTGTGTCTTTAGCTATATATGTAGCAGAATATGGCCTATTCGACCATAATTGGGAAGAGAGGCTCCTTGGTTTTGGAAACTTTATATGCCCCAGTATAGGGGAACAGCATGGCCAAGAAGTGGGAGAGGGTAGTAAGAGGAGCAGCGTGTTGAGAGTCTATAGGGGACTTTTAGGATAGCATTTGAAATGTAAAGGAAGAAAATGTCTAATAAAAATTGAAAAAAAAAAAAAAAGTCTAAGGGCTATCAATAGAAAGTTGTTAGAAGAAACAAGGTTCTTTTTCTGAACATATCACTGACTGCTTCAAATTACAAGGCAGATTTATGACAAATGTTAAAGCAAGCTATTAATACATTGAAAGATAGGGGTGATACTTATGTGCTTGTTGCTAAGTGAAAGAAGCTATTGTGAAAATGAGTGAAAGTAAAGATTCAGATGCTGAAAGTTCAGATGTTGATTAAAATGAAGAAACAAGAAAGTTGAACAAATCGATTGGCATCACGTTTAAGTCTGTGCAATGGTTCTGCAGAGTCCTGTAATGATTGATATGTGGCTGTAAACATTTGACAAAGTTATTAAACTTCATTGCACACACACTGAACCTTAAAATATGTAACAAGAAAAAACATTTTGGATGTCAAGGGTTCCCAACTAGTAATAAAGGATGTAACAGGAATGTACAACTCTGAAAAATATAACATGTGAGAAAATATGAATATTTTCAAAAATAATAAAGAAAAATGTGAGTAGGTAACTGTGGGAATGAGAATAGATGGCAATAATTATGGAAATACCTTGGAAGCAGGGGAAATCTGTAAAATAAAGGTAACACATCACATGATATTGTACTTGATAAATCTTACAGTGGGCTGTTTATTTTCAACAATACTTCTCTTATCAGCCAGTACAGAAGAATACCAATAAGCCAATGAATTGTTTGGGGGTAATAGTCCAGACTTCTTTATGTGAGTGGGAATTCACAAATAAATAAGGCGAAGCACTTAGAAAGATTCATGTGTCTATAGATTAGAATTGGAAACATCATTATAAAGTGATACGTTGTTTATATGAAGTTGGTTATTTATGTTAAGATTATTAAAAAGTATATAGGGGATGTATAAAATACACTTTCATGTTTTTTTTGAACTGAGAATATATAATATAACACTATTAGAGTAGAAATAGACATATCTTGTGCCCGAATTAAATTCTAATATTATTTTCCTGAAAAAGAACCATAAAGCCTTTAAGAAATAGTTGATTTTATGATGTAAGAATGAATGTACAAGTTGTTTTCAGTGCTGTCTAGTAGCTATAAAATAACAAGGACATCATGAATTTTACAGGCAAATAGATGGAACTAGAAAATATCATCCTGAGTCAGGAAACTCAGATCCAAAAGGAGATGCATTGTATGTACTCACTGATAAGTGGATATTAGTAAAAAAAAAAAAAATTACAGAAGACACATAATACACCCTACAGACCCTAATAAGTTAAACAAGAAGGATGATTCAAGTGATGATGCTCAAATTTCATGTAGGAAGGGGAATCAAATAATTATGGGAGGCAAAATTATATGGGATTTACATATAAATCATGGGGGGAAAGGGCAGGGGAGGGGTAAAAGGGCAGAATCAGATATGGAGGAAGACAGGAATGAATCCCAGAAGGTCAGGAGAATGTAATTGAAATATGCAGCTTCAGGGACTTTGGGGTTGGAGGGACATGCAGAAGGTCCCAATTTCCTGGGCTGGGAGAAGCTCCCAGGACTCAATGTGGGTAACCTTAACTGAAATGCCCAACAGTGGGGATATGGTGATCCGCGCCGCGCCCCGTCCCGTCCCGCAGGAAGAAGACACAGACCAATCGGGTTCCTCGACTTAAGTTTGTTTACTCAGTCTTATGCATGCAGTTACAGCTTAAGCGTAATAGTAAATTTGTTTCTCCCTCTCTTCTCTGGAACTATCCCCACCGGGAGCAACCAATTAAACCCTATCCTGGCCACACACAGAATGCCACGTAGCTCCTGCTCATACGCCAGGAATTCTTGGGCTTCAACTTCACATTCTCGGGCTTAGAATCATGTCACTGCCAACACAGCCTAATGCCATATAAGGAGTTATTTATGCCAGCAAAACTGATAAGGCTGAGGCAGGCAGCGCCATTTTCAAGGCGCGGCCGCTAGGCTCCCTACAATATGGAACCTGAAGAGACCACCTCTAGTAGCCAATCAGGATCCCTAGTGGAGGGAATGGGACACAAACTCACCTATACATTTTACAACCCAAAATATCTCTTGCATAAAAAAAAAATGCAGGGACAAAAATGCACCAGAGACCGAATGAATGGCTAACCACTGACTTGCCCAAATTGGGATCCCATCCCATGGTTGGCAACAAACCCTGAGTCTTTTGCTGATGTTATGTTGTGCTTGCAGACAGGAGCTTACCAAGGCTGTCCTCTGAGAGACCCTAACAGCTGAGACAGGTACAGATACTTACAGGCAAGCATTGGAATGTGGATGGAACCCCTATGAAAGAATTAGGGGAAGGATTGAATTAACTTATGGAGATGGCAACCCTAAAGACAAACTAACAGTGTCAAGTAACCTGCACCAATGGGAGCTCCCAGAATCTGAGCCACCAACAGAAAAGCATACATGGGCTGGTCTGAGACTCCTGGCACATATGTAGCTGAGGACTGCTTTGTCTATCTTCAGTGGGAGACTGAATGCTTAATCCTTTAGAAATTTGATGCAGCAGGGAGGGGAGATGGGAGGGGTACCCTTTCAGCGCCAAATTGGGCGGGGAATGGAAGAAGAACTCTATGAGTGTGGACCAGGCAACATTTGGGATGCATACAAATAAAATAACTCTTAAAAAATAAAAAGGAAGAATTTGAGAAATCAAGGAAGTGGGGGGAAGGGAGGGAGAGAAGGAGGGAGTGAAGGAGGGAGGGAGGGATGAAGGGAGGGAAGGAAAATGAACCCATATTAATATTAATAGTGGTTTTATCATGAAGTACATTTGTAAAATGACAAAATGATACCAATGTCTAAGGAAGAACAATTTTTCAAGAAATATAAAACCAAGTTTTCAGTCAAAGCATAAATGCCAGTGATGTTACATAATTGTTTTCATTTAAAATTGAAACAGTAGAATACTTCCAAATAATTGCTCTGACTGTTGCTCACTCTGGAATTACAGTGTAAGTCCTCACTCTTTCAAAGTCAGGTGTCCACAGTAACTTCTTTCCAAGAAGACAATTGAAAAGGGATCAGACAGAAACATCGTTTTATTGTATGGTTTGTACAGTGACCAAGGTCAAGTTTAACAGTCAGGTTTAAACTCTTTGGGAGCTGGGTGATGAAAATACTATATATTTATTACGTTTCTGTGAAAAGTTCATACCCTCCTTCCATTGAAAACATCTCAGAAAAAAATCTCAATAGATGGACGTTCTTGAAAATATCAGTATATCCTAAAATCACCAAATAGGTAAAAAATAAAAAAGTAAGAAAACATCTTAGCTAAGAAAATTAAAAGGGAAAGTTTAATAGATAAAAATAAGAAATTTTAAATAAATTATGTGTTCAGATACTAATGTAGTGTGAGCCCGTTAATTTTAACAAATGTAGCACATTAAAATGAAATGTTACTAATTGTAGTTACCTGTTAAAATGTACTGTAAAATTCTCTTCTTTTTGTCATAAATTTTCTGTAAGTTAAAAAGTGTTCTTTCAAAAATGTAATTTAAAAAAAGAGGTCAAAATCCTAATTTAAAACACAGGAAATAAAGTAGCCTTCTTGAGGATGTAAGGTGAATGGGGACTTCATACAATTCTTAAATGATTATTTTAAGTAATCACAAAAGGTCAATTTGAATCCTAGCTCTATTACCTGAAAAAATTTGTTAACTTGAATGCCTATGAATGTTAGATATATGTAATGTTAATTTAATCATAACACTAAAATTAAGTGTTTCAGAAAGAGTTATTCACAGAAACTTCACAGGAGAGAATGACCTTCTAGAAAACGATTGAAACTGTGAACACATCAATGTAGAAGACAGGGATTTGAACACAAGGGCATGCATGTTTTTACATGTGTCTCCGTGGATAACAATGGAATCATGAAAGTGTAAATTTAGTGAGGCAGTGCTTTTTCGTCCTTCTGTAAAGAGGATACACAGTAGTGTGTTTATTGTATCAGCAAAAATGTCACATTCATCAAAGTAAGGTCAAAACAATAATATCACCCAAAATTCCCTTGTGCTATGTCATCTTTAGCAAGCCAACTTATGTTTATAAGGATTTTGAGGAAGAACTATGGAAAGTTAATGCACTGGTTAAACAAAAGATAGTGCTGCCCATTATTCTAAAGATTTCTCTATAGAAATTCAAGATGAGGTGTCAGATTTTTTATGCAGCCACTTTGAGTTGGGTTTATCTGAAAACCAGCTCTAGAACTGGGCCTGCAATAATGTCTAAAATTTCCAAAAAGATATTCCATATCTCAAAGTATATTTTCTTCAATATCAACACCAGTCTTGAATCATTCAAGTCATTTTCTTGTAAAGTCATTCGAGTATTTCCTATCATATTAAGATGGACAATTAATCTACTTGTGAGCATTTATATCAATGCTATATTTATTAATATCAGTAAGAGTACCAAACTAATATTGGGAAAGAAAACTTATAACACCAGCATTGTTCCATTAATTAAAGCAATGCCATATGATGTATATCTCAATTTGCTCAAGATCTTGTGTGTAGGAAATCTAAGTGAAAAGGAATTTCAATAAAGAACGTTAGTGTGCTATTTACTTTGCACATTTTTTTCTAGCTAGTTCACTTTTTCATGTTGTGTTTCACTAATTTGAATTTAAGAATGGAGAGATATAAGCAGCATTCTCATTGGCACTTGGTTTTATGATTTGTTTTTCAGTAGAATGTCTCTTTTAAGAAAAAAATGGTATCTGAAAAGCATGAAAAGTCAACTCTTTATTCACATATGTGAGTGTGTATGTGAGATTGTGGTAAAACCGCCATATAGAATTTAGGTAAATTCAGCCATTTTGCTCAAAACCAGGATGCTAAATTAAAAGGAAAAAAGGTTAGAGAAAATTGCTCAAAGAGTGACTCTTCTAAGAAATGTACTACAGCCATTTATGCCAGCTTTTGCGCCAGATGTATGTAAATTGTAACCATAGGTAACCTTGCTAGAGAGTTAGCTGGAGTGAAGTTTCTAATTTTTCAGACCTCCATTTAGTCATGATTAAAAAAGGATATAATTGATTGTGCAAAATCTGGTTATGCAAAGGAAATAGAACTGATTGATCACATTATAATGTAGGTGCATACATAGTGCTTTGTAGTCATGATAATTAAAATTATGTTAATGAGTTTGTTATGGAACAAACATAAAATTTGACTCAGTAATTAGATGAGAAAAAGGGATGCTAAAATGAAATGCAGCAATACTTGTTTATTTAGGAAGGACAAATTCTGAGACGAAAACGAAGTACCCAAAAGGATAAATAAACAGCTACAAATCCTATACACAGTTTTTATATCTACACACATAGACCCCCCCCCTCTCTCTCTCTCTCTCTCTCAATCTCTCTCTCTCTCTCACAGACACACACACATAATACACACACCTATTAATATTAATGTACACTTAATTTATAAATTAGGCAGAGTTAGTGGTTAATAATTATAATAAATATTAAAATGCAATAACAAAAATATGTTAATAAAATATATGGAAATGTGTTTTCTCTCAGAAAAATCTTCTTTTGCTGCACTCATCCATATTATGATGACATAAGATGATGCTATACATATTTGGTAAGATATATTGAGCTAAATGATAAAGGCACTGGAGCGGATATTAAGCTACTGTATCGTTTCACTGAACACAAACACTTGACTGTTCCACCAACACTGCCATACTGTCAGGACAGCAGATATGAAGAGTAGGTAGGAAACCCAATGTGTTTTCAATGTCAAAGGACGTTATCTTGCCAGATATATTTGAGGAAGTTATTTTAAAATTGCATCGTAATATTCTTACCATCATATTATTTCATGAAAGGCATAATGAAAAGATAAATTTAATTTTGGAATTTTCTGATTAGTATTTTCAGAACAACACTCATTACCAATAACTGAAAATGAAAGAAAAGAAAATTTGACTACTTCAAATGGTGATATTACCTAGTTCGAAGATCAACCTATTAGGCTATAACAGAACCTAGAAGAAAACCTCTAGCTTCTTTTATTGTTTCTTTAATTTTGCATAACATTGCAGTAGAAAGCAAGAGAAAATATTGTAAACACAAACTATACCTATGAGGAAGGGCCAGTCATGTGCCATTTGGAACTCTAAAACCAGTATAACAAAACGAAGAAACAAACAAAAAATAAACCAACAAAACTTACAGGGATGAATTATGTTTTTACTGCGTTATAGCAACACTTCACTTTGAGTATTGACTAGGTAGACAGTGTCTCTGAAAATGACATCATCTCTCATATTCCCACAATCTATTTTGCAGTTTAACAATTGCCATAATGGTAATTAAACTGCTATAAGATTGTAAATGGGGTGATAGCAAGAATGTGTGTGTGTGTGTGTGTGTGTGTGAGAGAGAGAGAGAGAGAGAGAGAGAGAGAGAGAGAGAGAGAGACAGACAGACAGACAGACAGACAGACAGACAGAGAAAGAGAGTCAGAATGTACTGGAAAGGGTAATGAGAATTTATGATTATTGAAGAAAATTGAAGAGAATGTACTGGTATGACACTTCATGTTCCTCCCTGGACATAAAAATTACTACAATTAGAGGTCTAGGTTGTACCCTAACAACATCAAATTGGCATTTTGTCTTCTTTGTTATTACAATAAAATGAGTTCTTCCTTGAAGGAAGATGTAGTCAGTTTGTCAACCTGTCCACCACCTTCTACTTATGAGAAGGGCAAATCTGAGATCTATGTCAGATTATGACAGTGACAAGAAGCCAATGACATTTTATGATTTATTTAAAGTTGACTAGACTAGTGCAAGAAGTATATTTTGTCCTGTATTTCTCATCGATCCTTATTAGTTTTCTCATTTCTTTCTTTGTTAACTTGCTTGCTTGGATCAGGGTCTCATATAGCCCAGACTGGCCTGGAAATCCCAAATAGTTGAGGCCTGCCTTAAATTTTTGATCCTCCTGAGTCTATTTCACATGTGATGGGATTCTAAGTATGTGGTATATAACCTGGCTATTTTTTCCTATGAATTCTAATAAATAAAGAAGCTTCTTTTTTCCTAATCCTGGCAGTTTATTTAATTTAATTCTTAGAAAGTCATTTTGGGAAATATTCTTAAAGAGAATAAAAAATCTGTTAGCTTCAGAATTATATCCTCCTTAAGCCTTGAGCTCATAATTCTCACAAAAACCATTTTCCCCCTGGAAGAGCCTTTGTTTGGTTTGACAATAGATATTAATATTCCTTAATAAAAATCACACTATTATCCTACAATGACTAATGGCCATTCACTTTGACTGCATATGTAGTAATTTAGTATCATCTTTAAGTAATAAAGAATTGAAAGATGAAGAATTTTGTGCGGGTTAAATATAGACAAAATAAACACTGGAAATCTGTCCTCCATGATCATTCATTGCAAACCTACCACTTGTACTTGCGATCAGCTGGCATTACATAGCTATGAACTCAGTGAGAGTGGTGAAGACAATTTTGATCTTCAAATGGCCACATATTCAGAGTGTGCACTGTAGATCACATTTGCCCCATAATAAGGACAGAAATTTGGGGTGTAGTGACTTTTAAACAATGGCTAAATAAGGTTATGATAAAATAAATCAGGGAAGTGAGATGGTTTAATGGCTTTTTAATGAGCCTAATGTTTTCCATTTTAATGAGCCCTCTTACATCAGCTTTAATCATTTTATGAGAATGAGAAATGATTGAGAAATGGCTTGCATTAATTCAATTTTCTGTTCAGTCTTCCCACAAGCCATTATGGCAGAGTAGCTAATGGGAGTCAACTTGGATAAGTGGGGACTCATAGAAAAGGACAAGTATCAGCTAAATTTAGTTAGACACTTGATATGTTAACTGGTGATAAGGTTATATTTCCTCATTTTGCAAAAAGAGCTTCCCAAATAACCACACAGTATTTTAACATGATAACATACACAAAATTAATTAGCATAGTTAAAATGATCTACAATTTGTCTTAATTAATTTTACAAAATTTTCTTAAAAAGTCACCTTACTTTTTATTAGTGATATACTGTTTGGAAATAAAAAATTAATAAGTAAACATTAAAATGTATTCATTTGCTAGGTTATGTGTTTAAAACTAAGTCAAAGGTATATGAAATTATGTAAATGCTTTGTTTCTTAGAATTGATATCATAGGAAATCTATAGTTGTATATGGTACATGTTAAATGTTGACTTCTTGTCACCTTATTACATGGAAAACTTTACAAGGAACCCAGAAACAAAGCAAAACTCTTCAGAAGTGTATCAATTTCCAAATAATAATAATAATAATAATAATAATAATAATAATAATAATAATAATAATAAAAGGAAAGGCAAATCATACAGATTTAAAAATCAATTTCAATTTATATAATCACTGGCTGGACAAATGTCTTAGCAGCTACGAGCTTTCATACCTCATTTAGAAGACTTTTGTGCAATACTAAGCACCTACAAAAGTGGCTTATATTCACACACACACACACACACACACACACACACACACACACACACACACCCCATAATTAAATGTAATAATAAGACAATCTTTAAAATACTTACACACAAATGGCCTACTTGGGAGGTAAGGCACAATTGATTGTCAAGGAAATTAGACAAAGAAATCTTACTCTCAGTAATATATAAGGTCCTGAATATCCTTCAGCACCCAGAGGAAGCCTGATTCCTAGGTGCTCTGACATGCCCAGGACCACAGGTAAAGCCACAACATCTGCCACAACACCTGGAGTTACTGGGTCACACAGGATTCAAGGATGCAGGAACCACCACCTGGCCAGTGGCCAGGTTCCTTCCAGTTTGAACCTGCATCAGGAATAGACCTGGGCTGTGGCTCTGTAGCCACTCCTACAACACCCAGAGGAACCCAAATCCTAGGTACTGTGAAACTCCCAGGATGACATACATTATCACAGGTGATCTGACATACCCAGGATCACAGGATCACAGGATACCAGAATTACAAGATTACAGCTGGATTCTGAGGAGTTCTGACACAACCAGGATCACAGGGGGGACAGGCTCCAGTAAGAGACAGCAAGGGCAGGTAGCACTAGAGATAACCAGATGGTGAGAGGCAAGTGCAAGAACATAAGCAACAGAAACCAAGGCTATCTGGCATCATCAGAACCCTGTTCTCCCACTACAGCAAGCACTGGATACCACAGCACACTGGAAAAGCAAGATTTAAATCCACAGGACTTTAAGAAATAACAAAAATATTAAGACAACAATAACTCCCTTAAAGAAATACAGGAGACTTTCTCTAGCTCCATCATTAAAGTACCCAAGGAGTTGAAGGGGTTTGCAGCCCCATAGGAGGAACAACAATATAAACTAACCAGTACTTCCAAAGCTCCTGGAACTAAGCCACCAATCAAAGAAAACACATGGTAGGAGTTCTGTCTTTAGCTGCATATGTACCAGAGGATGGCCTAGTTGGTCATCAATGGGAGAAGAGGCCCTTGGTCCTGTGAAGGTTCAATGGCCCAGTATAGGGGAATGCCAGGGCCAGGAATTAGGAGAGGGTGGGTTGGGGATCAGGGGGAAGGAAGAGGGGATAGCAGATTTTCAGAGGGGAATCTAGGAAAGGGGATAACATTTGAAATGTAAATAAAGAAAATATCTAACAAAAATGAAAAAAAGGAAGGAGGGGGCTGGTGAGATGGCTCAGTGGTTAAGAGCACTGACTGCTCTTCTGAAGGTCCGGTGTTCAAATCCCAGCAACCACATGGTGGCTCACAACTGTCCGTAACAAAATCTGATGCCCTCTTCTGGAGTGTCTGAAGACAGCTACAATGTACTTACATATAATAAATAAATAAATCTTTAAAAAAAAAGAAGGAGAAATAAATAAATAAATAAATGAATAAATAAATGAATAAATAAATAAATAAATAAATAAATAAATAAATGCAGGAGAGTATAGGTAAACATGCAGAAATTCTTTAAGAGGAAACACAGAACCCCTTAAAGAATTACATGAAAATACAACCAAAAAGGTGAAGAAATTGAACAAAACCATTCAATATCTAAAAATGAAAATTTAAACAATAAAAATATCACAAAGGGAGACAACCCTGGAGATAGATAACCTAGGAAGAGATCAGGAGCCATAGATGCAAGCATCACCAACAGAATACAAGAGAGAGAAGGGACAATCTCGGGTGCAAACAATATCATAGAAAATATTGACACAACAATCAAATAAAATGCAAAATGCAAACCCAAAACATCCAGGAAATACAGGACACCATGAGAAGATCAAATCTAAGGTTATTAGGTATAAAACAGAGCAAAGATTTCCAATATCAAAGAAGATCTAATACCAATACCCTTCAAACTATTCAATAAAATAGAAACACAAGGAACATTACCCAATCCATTCTATGAAGCAACATTTACAATTATATTTAAACCATGCAAAGACCCAACAAAGAAAGAGGACTTTAGACCAATTACCCTTATGAATATCAATGCAAAAATGCTCAATAAAATTTTCACAAATCAAACCCAAGAACACATCAAAAGAATCATAAACTATGATCAAGTAGGATTCATCATAGGAATGTAGGGATGGTTCAAGATACAGAAATATGTCAAACTAATCCACTACATAAACAAACTCAAAGGAAAAAGAAAAAACATATGATCATCTCATTAGTTGCTGAGAGAGTATTTGACAAAATTCAAGACCCCTTCAAGGTAAAAGTCTTGAAAAGATCAGGAATTCAAGGCTCATACCTAAGCATAGTAAAAGTAATATACAGAAATCCAGTAGCCAACATTAAGCTAAATGAAGAGAAACTGGAAGCAATTCCACTAAAATCAGGGACTAGACAAGGCTGTCCATACTGTCCCTACTTATTCAATATAGTAATCAAAGTTCAAGTCATAGCAATTAGACAGCAAAAGGAGGTCAAAGTGATACAGGGAAGAAGTAAAAATATGACTATTTAAAGATAATATGTTTGTATAATTAGGTTACCCTAAAAATTCAATCAGAGATCTCCTAAACCTGATAAACAACTTCAGCAAAGTTGCAGTATGTAAAATTAACTCAAACAAATCAGTAGCCTTCTTCTATTCACAGGGTAAACAATCTAAGAAAGAAATTAGGGAAATAGTACCCTTCACAATAGTCATAAATAATATGAAATACCTTGGTGCGACTCTAATGAAGGAAGTAAATGATCCATATGATAAGAACTTCAAGTCTCTGAAGAAAGATATCAAAGAAGATGGAAAGGTGCCCAATGCTCAAGGACTGCCAGAATTAATATAGTAAAAATGATCATCTTATTGAAAGAAATCTACAGATTCAATGTAATTCCCATCAAAATTGCAACTCAATTCTTCATATAGTTAGAAAGAACAATGTGAAAATTCATTTCAAAAAATAAAACATCCAGGATAGCCAAAACTGCTCAACAATAAAAGGACTTCTGGGAGAAATCACCATCCTGACCTTAAGCTGTATTACAGAGAAGTAGTGATAAAAACCATATGGTATTGTTTCAGAGAGAGACAGGTAGATCAATGGAAGAGTATTGAAGACCCAAAAATGAACCCATACACCTATGCTCACTTTATTTTTGACAAAGGAGCTAAAACCATCCAGTGGGAAAAAAAGACAACATTTTCAACAAATAGGGCTGGTTCAACTGGCAGTCAACATGGAGTACAATGTAAATCTATCCTTTCTTATCTCCTTGTACAAAGCTCAAGTCCAAGTGGATCAAGGACCTCCACATAAAACTAGATATACTGAAACTAATAGGAGAAAAAGTGGGGAAGAGCCTTGAACCCATGGGCACAGGGGAAAATTTCCCTAAGGTCAAGACTATACAAATGATAACCCATAAAGTTGCAAAACTTCTTAAAGGCAAAGGACATTGTCAATAGGACAAAACAGCAATCGACAGATTGGGAAAAGAACTTTACCAATCCTACATCTGATTGAGGGCTAATATCAAATGTATACAAAAAAACTCTAGAAGTTAGACTCCAGAGAACTAAATAACCCTATAAAAATGGGGTACAGAAGAATGTGTAGGGAGGTGCTCTCTGAGCAGTTTTCGGGTATGCTTCTTGATAAAGTCCAAGTACTCAGGACATGTAGACCTGTCTAGTTTGGCTTGGTTTGGATGATTCTTAAGTTTTTAGCCTAGTGATGGCTAAAAAGTATTTGACTTAAAGTTTACTAATTAGTTAAAAAACAGAACAGTCTCAATTTTTAAGAAAACTTATGAAATGCATTTGTCTGTAAAAATTGTATACATTTTATAAAAATTCTATTTCTTTAAATGTAAGAGGGAAGTCGTGGATTTAGTTTTTTTTTTCCATATCCTTTTGAAATTTACAGCTTCTCTAGTTAAAAAAATGCATTTCTTACACCTTTTTAAACTTTGTCATCTGTTCTAGTGTATATGAGAGCCCATTTTGTGTGTGTGGACTTGTTGTAATAGAACAAATCAGAGTTAAACCTATGCAGGGTGAATATCCAATCTGTTTTTGCATTTAAGGATCATAGGTAGATAGATGCAAGATATTTGATCCCCTGTTAATGTATTAAATTGTAAAGTAGTTTGATAAAGCAGGTTAGAATCTTAACCATGGTGCTATTCACAAGGCTTACTTGTTTAACACAAGTTTAAGCCTGAAATCAATTAAAAATTATTTATTTCTTTTTTACTAAAAAAAAAAATGGGGTACAGAGCTAAACAATGAATTCTCAGCTGAGGAGTATTGAATGGCCAAGAAGCACTTAAGAAATGTTCAACACCCGTAGTCATCAGGTAAATAAAAATCAAAACACCCCTGAGATTCTACCTCACACCAGTCAGAATAGCTAAGATCCAAAACAGCAAAAGCTGGTGAGGATGTAGAGAAAGAGGAACAATCCTCCATTGTTGGTGGGATTGCAAGTTGGTACAACCAATTTGGAATTCAGTCTGGGGTTTCCTCAGAAAACTGGGCATAATACTACTTGAGAACCCAGCTATACCTCTTCTGGGCATATACCCAGAAGATGCTCCAACATGTAATAAGGACACATGTTCCACTATGTTCATAACAGCCTTATTTATAATAGCCAGGAGCTGGAAAGAACCCAGATGTCCTTCAAAAGAGGAATAGATGCAGAAAAAGTGGTACATTTACACAAGGAATAATACTCAGTTATTAAGAGCAATGTCTTCATGAAATTTTTAGGCAAATGGATGGAACTAGAAGGTATCATCTTGAGTGAAGTGACCCAGTCACAAAACCACCGACATGGTATATACTCACTGATAAGTGGATATTAACCCAAAAGCTTGGAATACTCAAGATACAATTCATAGACCTCATGATCCTCAAGAAAATGGAAGACAAAAGTGTGGATGCTTCAGTCCTTCTTAGAACGGGAAACAAAACACTCACTAGAGAAAATATGGAGACTGAAAGGTCATCCAGAGACTGTTCCTCCAGTGGATCCATCCCATATACAGACACCAAACACAGACGCTGTTGCAGATGCCAAGAAGTGCTTGCTGACAGGCGTCTGATATAGTTGTCCCCTGAGAGGCTTTTCCAGAGCCTGACAAATACAGAGGTGGATGATTATAGCCAACCATTGGACTGAGCACAGGGTCCCCAGTGAAGGAGTTAGAGAAAGGACTGAAGGAGCTGAAGGGATTTGCAACCCCATAGGAAGAACTATAGTATCAACCAACCAGACCCCCCAGAGCTCCCAGGGTCGAAACCACCAACCAAATAGTACCCATGGGTCCAGCCGCATATATGGCAGAGGAAAGTCTTCTTGGACATTAATTGAAGGAGAGGCTCTTTGTCCTGTGAAGCCTCAATACCCCGATTTGGGGGATTGCCAGGCCTGGGAGGCAGGAGTGGATAGATGGGGGGGGCACCCTCAAGAAGCAGGAGGAGAGGAGTGGATAGGAGGTTCCCAGAGGGGAAACCTGGTAAGGGGATAACATTTGCAAAGTAAATAAATAAACTATTAAAAAAAAAAAAAAAAAGAGTGTTACTCATCATACAAGTGCATGCTCGTAAAACAAGGAAAATTTTATAGGCTGTATTAAGACGAATTTCATTTGTTTGTAAAGAGAAATAAATATTTCACAATATTTTAAAAAAGAAATATCTATATCTATGTAGTTTGAATAAAATGGCTTCCATAAGCTCATACAATTGAATCCTTAGTCCACAGAGGGTGGAGTGTTTGATAGAGTTAGAATTATTAGGAAGTGATTCAGCAGAGGTGATGTGGAGGCTCTGGGAGCCCTTAGGTCTAGTCCCTCTTCTCTCTACCTTTTATACTCCCTGCTTTTGGATCCGGATGTGTCCGTAAGCTACTTCTCCAGTACTGTACCTGTCAAATGTGATGCTCCCTGACAGGATAATAATGGACTAAGCACCTGAAGTTGTAAGCAGCCCCCCAATGAAATACTTTCTCATATTAGAGTATCCTAGGTCATGATATCTCTTCACAGCAACAGAACAGTTACTAAGACAGAAGATGGTATCATGGAGCAAAGTTTCTCTGTGACAGTACTGACATCCTATTTGTTTGATGGATATGATAGACTCTGGAACTAGGAAAAAAAAATGCTTGGGTGTTTTAAGTGTGGCCTACTGTACCATCATCTTAGTATCAGTGAATGATAGTTCTGAAGGGCATTTAAACTGCTGGGGCCAAATCTAAGAAGCTTCGGAGGAAAAGAATATTAGTCAGTTGCCTAGATACCATTCTTGTGGTATTTTGGCCAAGTGTGTAAATGTTATTTGGCTTTTGTCCTAAAACTCAGCATGACACTCAAAGAAACCATTTTTAATTAGGACCAATTATACAGGAGATTTTAAGAGAGTTTACAACAGACTATATTATGTGGTTATTAGTAACCACTCTTATGAAGATATATAATAAAAAGGAGCAAGCAAGACAATGTTTAAGGAGAAAAGGAAGGATAATGGAACAAAGCAAGATACTCAAGGTGATACTGTGTGAAAAGAAAAGCCTGGTGCTAAGTAGTATAATGAAAGTAATGACTTAAGTGAAAGACCCTGTCCACATAAGTTTCCAACTTGTGAAATGGAATTAAAGAAAAGTTTATTCAGTGAAGAAAGTCCAATGGAAAACTGATACAAATTAATTTAAAGGAGTGGGCCAAGTTCCTGCTTCACAGAGGCACAAAACTGGTTATCTGTGGTCATATATTTCTGGCTTTAGGGTCAAGGATATAAAAGGGGGAGTCTTTGAAATCAATGGAATAGAATTGAAGACCCCAAAATGAACCCACACACCTATGGTCACTTGATCTTTGACAAAGGAGCTAAAACCATCCAGTGGAAAAAGACAGCATTTTCAACAAATGGTGCTGGCACAACTGGAGGTTAGCATGTAGAAAAATGTGAATTGATCCATTCTTATCTCCTTGTACAAAGCTCAAGTCAAGGAACTCCACATGAAACCAGAGACACTGATACTTATACAGGAGGAAGTGGGGAAGAGCCCACAATAAACTGAAGGGGATTGGGATGAAAGGCACTTTTGAAGGTTATGAGAACTAAGAAGAACAGAAGGCCATTATTTGGTTTCCAAGTTTGCTGCCTGCTTAAACATTTGTCTTCCTTTGCTAACTCTGAGGCTATGTGCACAGAATCAGAGATTTGGCAAAAGGTATCAGGGCAAAGAAAGACAAAGTTGTGAAAGAATATTTTTCCACTGTTTGGAGGATTCATGATACATGTTTCTAGGGACCAATTATACCCCATAAAAGCAAGAAGGTTGAATTGACCCTGTTAATGTCTCATATGTGATGATTGCTTGCTGAGTCCAAGAAGCCAAGTAACAAGATACGTCAGAAAGTCACTTCTGTTAACTCTAGCAAGCTACTGAAATAACTTGGGGCAGTACAGAAGACAATTGTACCCTTAGATGAATTCACATGTATATCTCACTATCAGAAGTATACACTCTTAGCCCTTTAAAAAGAATATTACTCAGCAAAAGCTACAATGCATCCTCAAACTACATGTAGACACTCCCTGTTTTCTTCTCACTCATTTCTTTAGCATATCATTACAGAAAACACTGATAATCAAGGAGAGAAATCTCTAATTCAGGTGGCTCCATCTCTTCCTTATCATTCTATACCCCCACAGAAAACGGTTCCCAGTTCAGTTCCATATGAGGAGATGATATTTAAGTACAATGACTGTAAGGTTTAACACTGAAATGGAATTTAAATAACCAGAGTGATTGAAACATTGTGGAATCCATCAGAGATGTCAATAAGCACAATTTGACAGATTGCAGTCAAAGCAGTGATTGTAGAAACACAAACTGTTCCGTGTTTATACCCCCACTGAGTTCATACGACTCAATAAACCAGTTTTATGTGATTTTCATACCACATGGTCCCTAAACACAACTTAATCCCTTCTGGGGCTCAAGCAGAGAAAGAACAATCTGTTGTAGTTATTCGATAAAAAACTGTTAGTGTCATACTGAGTGAGAGACACTATGTCTGTCTTTAACTTGTAATTTCCTGAAGAATTTTCAAAAGTAATATATAGTAATATATAGTAATATATAGTAATATATATATATATATATATATATATATATATATATATATAATTTGTATTAGTTTTCTTATTTATAAAATAATTTTATATAATTTTATTATTTATATATATTTATACATAATCTATATTATATATTTTATTATTTATTTGCATATATATATATATATAATTTTTAAATTGTTATTTTATTATTTTATATATATGAGTATTTGGCCTGAGTATATGTATGTTCACCATGCCAGCTGAGGAACTGATACCTGCATTGGAAGTAGAGGTACATATGGTTTTAAGCCACCATGTGGTTTCTGAGAATCAGATCTGAGTTTTCTGGACAAGCATACAGTGCTCTGTGCTGAGTCCTCTCTCTAGTCACTGACTTGAATAATCTATCCATGTGTGGCTTACTAAGCAAGTTTCACTGTGATCTTCCTAGTCTATTACAGACCCACAACAAGTTGCTTGATTTCCTTTTTTTTAAATATATGAGGACAACTTTCTTCACCTGAAAATTTATCCCGACTTTAAGTAAGGAAGTTGGCTGTCTGGGTTGTAAGATTTTTCCAAGTTGTGTGATATCAAGAAAGTTCTTGTAAAACAGTAAAAACAGTTTATACTTGGAGTCTTTTAAATAAATAGAATGTAATATTTCACCCACATACCTCACATTCTTTAAAATTTTTGTGTTTATTTGAAATAAATATTCAAAATAATAAGTTTAAGTCATGTTAATGTTCCAAAGATATGTGACAGATATGTTAAATTTATGTGATCTCTTTCTCCATTATCCTTATTTTCCAAACAATTTTCACATTTCCTGACTAGACAACAACAGTCTCTCTCTGTCTCTCTCTGACACACACACACACACACACACACACACACACACACACACAGACACAAACCCACATATAAATTGCATGCTGCATGGGATATCACATAATTCACTTCAGCACCTAGGACAAGACTTGAACATCACTGAAGATAAAAATAACTTCTAAGTCATTTTACTGAATAATGTGTAATACCCACATTTCCCTCATAAAGGACTCTAACCCAGGTTGTTTCTGATTCATACTATATAGTTTGAAAATTACATATATATCACTTCATTAGTAATAAAATATATACAAAAACAAATGTATTAGAAATATTGTTTTCCACTAGACTTAGAGAATAAGATAGAAATAGTGGTTGAAACAAAATGGAATTTTTGTTGGTTACTAATTGTATGCACATATTTAAAATATAAATATCTTTATATTTTGCACATAACAAGATATAACTGGCTTAATTTCTAGATATAACATGTATGGCATGAGACACAGAGAATAACAGAAAAGAGGAAGGAGAATGTATTATACATAGGGCCTTATTTTGAATATACAACCTTAAAATACATTCACCACTAGGGAAGAATTTCTGGACAAATCTCCCCAGATCAACAAGCCATCTTTTGCTTTGTGAAGAAAACATCTTTTAATGATAGTGATGCTATAATGAGAAAATCTAAGTATTAACAAAATAAACCATGTCTACCTTGAACGAGATCAGAAAGAAAAAAATTGGATAGTGATCAAAAGTATTCATAGTGTATGTACACAAAAAAGAGTCTCTGTTTAGCTTTCATAATGAAAAAAAGGTACAATGTTGAATGTTCAGCTAGAAAAACATTTCTGATTATACCAAGCTTTTATCCTTTTGAACTGCAATATCAACCCTATGAAATAATGGTACTAGTATTATGGTGGCTATCAATAGCTCTGTGATTTGATTTGAGAATTTGAAGCCTATCCACCCAAGAGAATTCATATCTGGTACTATACACTGAAAAAGTAAATATGGTTGGAGAGGCTGGAGGCATTAAGAGAAAATAAAACATTGTTGTTTAACTAAGTTGACATGTTGTTGAAGCACCTTCTAACAATATGTGTTCGTACTCAAAAACAAATGCTACTCTCTGACCTAATTGGAGCAGAGTGGATGGTAGTGAATGCGGAGAAAAGGTCTTGTTTAACATGCCACTAAATATGAGTGGTTAAATGCTTAACCTAAAGAGGGGATTTATACCACACAATTTAAAAACTAGAGAATGTTGCAGAAGAAGGATTTGAAAAACGATATTAAATGTCAAAAGATAGAGAGAAGGGCTAGGAAATGCTCTCCTCCAAGAATAACACAGTGATTAAAAATAGGAGCTCAGAGCTGTATGGTTGACTTCACTGAATCTGCAAAAAACTTAACCTACACCTTCTAGTAAGCAAAGAAGAAAGGCCATTGCAGTACTACTGTGTGGTATGTTGTAACATTCTAGAAACTATTGTATTTGACTGTATGACATGAGTTGTCACTATATATATATGAAGTTCATCTTCTCCCACTGAAGCCAGGCCAGGTAGCCCTCTGCTACATATGTGGCAAGAGACTTGGACCAGCCTGTGAATGTTCCTGGTTGGTGGCTCAGTATCTGGAGTTCCCTGGGGTCTAGGTTAGTTGAGGCTGCTGGTCTTCCTATAGGATTGCTCTCCTTTTCAACTTCTCTTATCCTTCCCCTAATTCAACCATAAGAATCCCCAACTTCAGAACTATATATATATATATATATATATATATATATATATATATATATATATCTTTAAATACCCAGCAAGAGAACCAGTGTGTTAAGTTAACATCCATGTGTTGCTAACTGGTATAATAACTTTATATTAAAATAACAATGGCAGTCTTAATTCACAGTATGCCAAAAGCAACCTATGGGAGGAAGGGCTTATTTCATCTCAGGGTGGAGCTGAAATGATGGAGAAGAAGCTGGTCCAATCATATCTCCATCAGAAAGCACAGAGTGATAAAACAATGTGTGCATACTTGGATAGCTTTGTCCTTCTTTTTTATCTGTTCAGAATACCAGCCCTGGAGATTGGTGCTATCTCTGGCAGGCAGGTCTTTCCACATTAATTAGCATAGTTGAGGCAACCTTTCACAGATGTCCTCACACACTCTTCCCCTGGGTGACTCTAAATTGTGATAATTAAAAGTAACTATCAACTGACTAAACATAGTAATCATATATGAATGTTCTCCAAGTTGTTTAGTGTTAATTATAAAATAACTTTTTCATTGATACAAAGACAAGTAGAAAACTACTTCAAATGAACATTTCAGTATGAGTAATTAATTACATCTATCAAAAAATTGTTAACCCCTCCCCCCAATAAAAAGTGTTAACTCTTCAGAGCCTGATGCCCATATGGACAAGGTTTTCACAGGAAGTAATACTCAAGTATTATGATATTGCAACCCTTGCCATATTGCAAATATATGTGCAAAATGACAAGTGCTCAGAGTGATTCAGTTAATGGTCCATGGTCTTAAAATTTGTGAAGTATAATCATCTCATTCATCATTTGAAAAAAAAATAAAATTTTTATCTTCTGTAACAGGAAATTAGGTGGCTAAAGGCTGAGAGTACAAATCCATCTTCAACTAATAAGGTATTAAGCAGCGCACAGTACACTAGCTTCTCCCAGACTAAGGACATGGAGAAGTGATAAGCCATATGAAATATTCACCATCAGGACTCTCTAGGTAGGCAGATCCACAACAGCAGCACATGGCTTTGTCAGGAATTGCTGAGAGATTGAAAGCATACTTAAAGGATTTATTAAAGCAATAGAAACAACCTTAACTCCAGTCACTGTGATTGTGGGGATTTTTACTGCCATGTGTTTAATCTTCCTGTGCTGTAACAGATAAGTTATGCTTTCAGCTGATTTGTGTACAGAGACTTTTCTCAGTCTTTTCCGGTACTATAAAGTACCTAGGTATCACTTTTTGACTTGCTAAGCGAAGCATTAATAGGAATGTCAGCAACAAGACAGAACAGGCAATAAATATTAAGGTTTAATGTTACAGTGATTTATGCTGCAGGGAATATTGTCCTAGATTGTGAGGTATGATTATTATGTTTCATAATAAGAAATGATGTGAGAATAGGATTGTGGCAGTAGTAACTTGCCGGGGCTCCTGTACCAGGGAAATCTTTATACATATGTTAAAGGAAGAATCTTGATTTTCCAAAGAGTAAAAGTGTTTTAAGTAGGTGCTTAATAAAATATGTCTCTTCTTACAGAAGAGTATTTTTTTTTAATACTGACATTGGTCTTTCTACACCTGACCATTTCATTTATTTAGTAGAAAAAAATTAAAACCTGTCACATGAATGAATTGAAGATAACATAAAATGCTTATGAAAATGAAGAGCAGGATACAAGACCACTCAATTACACAATTCCGGTAGACACTACGGCATTGGTACTCTGTTTAATATACTTTTGCATTTTTTTTTATTCTGTGTTTGCATATAGTATTAACCTTTGCCTAAACTAGTAGTTGAAAGTGGAAAGAACTATATTGCCCCCAAGATTTTACAGTTTAAAGTAACATATAGATGTGCATATTAGGGAGTTGTATAAGACACATAGATAATACATAATACCTGGATGAATGAAAGGATAGATAGATAGATGATAGATAGATAGATAGATAGATAGATAGATAGATAGATACTAAGGCAGACTGACAGACAGACACAATTTAGAAATCAAGACATCACTATGGAGTTGGTAAAACATAGCACATTTAAGTGCATAGTGTAAGATATCTAAAAAAGTGTATGTCAGGTAATAACAGACATCATGAAAGGTGCCATAGTCTTTATATAATATAATCTTAGAAGTGACATTCTATGATTTCTATAAAATCCTCCTCATCAGAAAAAGGTACTGTCTAATCCATATTTAGAACAAATGTATAATGTCTCACTGTGACTGATATGCGGTAGCCATCATTCAGGACATACCAAAACCTGTCTGCCACTCTCAGATTCGGCTCAGTATTGTTTCTTATTGAAATTTAGTTTAATGTTTATGATTTTACCCTTTTAAATAATAGACACATTTGTAATATTCATGTTAGGATTTTACAATATATTTACTATAGTTATACCTAAAAGATGACATTAAAAAACCATATGTGTGTGCCTTAGAAGAATATAAGAATGCTCAATTAAAAAAAAATAGAAAAAGAGACAGACATATTGATCAATGGAATCAAATTGAAGACCTAGAAATAAAACCACATGCTTACAGACACTTGATCTTTCACAAAGAAGCCAAACATATACAGTGAGAAAAAGGAAAGTACCTTGAATAAATGATCCTGGTCTAACTGGCAATCTGCATGTAAAAAATTAAAATAGATCCATATTTGTCACCTTGCACAAGGCTCAAGTCCAAGTGGATGAAGGACCTCAACTTAAAACCAGATACACTGAATCTGAAGAGAAGGTAGGAGAGAGCCTTGAACTCATTGGCACATCGGGAACTTTCTTAAACCAAATTCCAATGCCTCAGGCTCCAAAATCAAGAATTGATAAATGGGAGAGGTGGTTTTGGGAGCAGCGGGTCAGCAGTTCACTCCAGGGGCAGGAACTGAGAACTCCGCCCCACCAGAGGCTGGGCCTCCCCCAGCCAGAACCATGACACCGCGCCATCTTTCCTCTGAGCCCAGCGGACACAGCTAGGGACACCCCAGGACTTTAAGATCGCATTGGGGTTACGCGTGAGTGCAGAGGTGGTTTTGGGAGCAGTGGGTCAGCAGTTCACTCCAGGGGCAGGAACTGAGAACTCCGCCCCACCGGAGGCAGGGCCTCCCCCAGCCAGAA
>LR750335.1:519603-605532 GCA_902729485.2 Mus minutoides
AATGAGCGACTTTGCTCATGATAATCGTGGAGCCAGCGACATAAGCGAAAGCCATCAACGGCACACAATAACTTGTCATGAAGACTCAATATTGGAGAGGGTAGCAGTTGGCCACATAGAAGTCATAGGCCGTAGCTGCTAGGAGCACACACTCTGCATGCAAGTGAAGGTTTTAAAAGGGTAAAAATAAGTCATGCAATTGTGAAGGAGATGTACCATTCCTGTAGGAGAAGTTTATCTAGTATTTTAGAGACTGTAACAAAAATATATGAGACCTCCAGGGGGAAAAAAACTATCAGAAAATAGTACTTGGGTTTATGAAACAATCCAGTCACCCCCCCAGCAGTGAAAATGATACGATTCTTTGATACACAAGATAAACCACAGGGAAGAACATTAGGTGTTCTGAAGCCAAGGAGCTGTGAAAAGCCCACTAGAATGGACTCACTGACTGTGGTGATGCTCATATTCAAAATGGCTGAATTGCTACAAATACTGATGGATGCAGCATCAGCAAAACGATCAAAACGAGGTAGCAATTCTGACTTCCTATAAAGAAGACTCATGAAATAACTTCTGCTAGTGTTTCCTCTTAAAATGTGAAATATGTATTGCTTTAAAGACTTTTTAAAATAAATTATCTCCTAATATCAAAAAAAAAAAAAAAAAAAAAAAAAAAGAATTGATAAATGGGACCTCATGAAACTGGAATGCTTCTATAAGGCAAAGGACATAGCCAATATGATATATCACCATCCTACAGATTGGGAAAAAGTCTTCACTAACCCCATATCTGATAGAGGGTTAATGTATGAAATGTGTAAAGAACTCAAGAAGCAAAACACCATGAAATAAAACAACCCAATTAAAAAAAATGGGGTATAGAACTAAACCAAGAGTTCACAAGAGAGGAATCTTAAATGGCTGGGAAGCGCTTAAAGAAGTGTTCAGTCCTTAGTTATCATGGAAATGTAAATTAAAATAACCCTGAGATTCTACCTTACACCAATCAGAATGGCTTAGATAAAAAACTCAGGTGACAGCACATATTGGCAAGAATGTGGGGAAAAGGAGAATACTTCTCTGCTGGTGGGATTGCAGACTGTTCCAACCACTCTGAGAATCAATCTGTAGGTTCCTCAGAAAATTGGAAACAGATCTACCTGAAAATCCAGTAATACCACTATTAGGCATAAACCCAAAAGATGGGCCCACCATTCCTCAGAGCCACATGCTCCACTATGTTCATAGAGGCTTTATCTTTTATAGCCAGAAACTGGAAACAACCCATGTTTCCCTTAATGGAAGAATGAATACAGAAAATGTGGTTCTTTTACACAATAGAATACTACTCAGCTCTTAAGAAAGAGGAAATCGCAACTTTTGTAGGCAAATGGATGGAACTAGAAAATATCCTGGGTGAAGTAACTCAGACCCAAAAAGGTATGCATGATATGTACTCACTAATAAGTGGATATTAGCTAATAAAATAAAATAAAATAAAATAAAATAAAATAAAATAAAATAAAATACAGGATTCTCAGAATACAATCTACAGAACTAAAGAAGGCTGACAAGCTGAATGGCCCAAATAAGGATGCCTCAATCCCTCTTGGGAGGGAGAACAAAGCAATCACAGGAGGTAGGGAAGGGAGGGGCCTGGATGGGAAAGGCAACAAGAAGGGGGAGAGGGAAATATGATCAGATATTGGTGTGGGGGAACAGGACTGAAGCCCTTAGGGCCAGCAGAAAGAACAGGCAACCTCTGGAGGTAGGAAGTTGGGGAGACCCTTTTGAATGTACCAGATACTTTGGAGGCGAGAGACTCTCAGGACTCAAAGGGAGGGTCTAGGATGAAATGTCCTAATCTTCAATAGAAAGACAGGGCATCAAGTGGAGGGATGGATTTGCCATCTCATAGTCAAAACCTCTGACCCATAGTTGTTCCTGTCTGAAAGAACTGCAGGAATAAAAATGGAGAAGAGGCTGAGGAAATGGAGATCCAGCCACAGTCCCAAATTTGGTTCCAGCTCAGGGGGAGGCCTTAGTGTCTGACACTATTACTGATGCTATGGTGCTCACAAAAAGGGATCTATCTTGACTGCTTTCAGAAAGACCCAACAAGCAGCTGAAAGAGTCAGATGCATATATTTAAACCCAACCAATAGACAAAAGCTGGTGACCCCTGTGGTTGAATTAGAGATAAGCTGGAAGAATCAAACAGGAGGAGGGTAGCCCTATAGAAGACCAACAATCTCAATTACCCTGGACCCTCAGGATCTCTTATACACAGGGCCACCAACCAGGCAGCATACAGAAACTGATATGAGAACCCTAACAGATAAACAGCAGAGGACTGCCAGGTTTGGACTCAGTCAGAGAAGATGCACCTAACCCTAGAGAGACTTAGGGCCCCAGGGAATGGGGGAATCTTGTGGGGTGGATGATAGGTTAATCCTTTTGGAGACAGTAGCAGAGTGGGGGGAAGGTGTGGGTGGACCTGAATGGAGATAAAGTCTGAACTGTAAAAAAATTAAAGAATAAAGAAAAAAAAAGAGAAAAATTAACTTGAAGAGGGTTTACATTAGATTATGAACTATACAAGAACTAAAAGTATTGATCACTATGTATTTTGTTGATTACAATGTATTGAATACAATGGTAGCATCATTTACTTCTTCAAGGTTCATATCATCAAGGAGTTGTTACTATTGAAGTGGCACTGACAACAAGTGAAGAAAAAATAAACATGGACAATATTCAATGATTCTTTTTTTCTCACTATTTTGTGTGCACAGTCCAACTCAAAACACACTGTTCAGGTACATGACATTTCTTATTTGTGTAGGTGTTTATTGTTTCATCTAGTATCGTGACACATTTCAGCAAATTAACCAAAGATGGCATTATCTGTTTGCAACTTTAGACTTACATGATTTGTAGAGTTTTAATCTTTACTTAGTATTTTCAACATCATTGTGTTAGCTGAAGACAATAGAATATATCTGAAAAAATGCTTCAGCTATCTACAGAGAGCCTTCTATTCAACTTGATATGTTATGATGTCTTTATCATCTTTTAATGCAGAACTCTTTGATATTTTTTCTTTTCAAGTGTTTGTTTTTTTGTGTGTGTTTATATGTCACTCTCCAGTGTAGACTCTAGGCTTATTAGCCCACAAGATTTAGTGATAAGACCAAACTCAATCTCATATCATGTATAGATGTGGTACAAATACGGATTCAGGCATATCAGGCTTTTGAGTTCAACTATGGCCTTAATCATTTTAATCACAATAATTACAGCAAAATATTTAATGTTCCATACTCTTAAAGACATACAAAATAAATAGGAAAATATGTATAAAAGTTACATTAATTCCTATGTACATGTTTGTGTGTGTGTGTGTGTGTGTGTGTGTGTGTGTGTGTGTGTGTATTTCATGTATGCTATGTGTTTTAACTTCTGTGCACCTAGACTATAAAGAAGAGCATAAAATGCATTTAATATTATTCCAAAAGAAATAATAGAGCTTTATGATGTTTTTAAACTGAATATTTCATCTTGTACAAGCAATATATTTATGTTTTACATCAAAAGAGAAGTTCCATATCTATAAAAGGAACAGCCACAGAAAAGCAATTTTCACGCCAAATGAACAACAAATCATAGATTATGTGTTTCTTTGCTTTTAGAAGATACACAATTTAAAATGATAAATAATTAACATATTAAAACATTATAATGTAAGTAATACAGAGCAACAGCTAAGACATAAATTTATTTTGCTGTTTAAAGTAGATGTTCATGATAGAGGAACATGCCAACTTTATTGCTGACAATGATGCCTTCCAAACTTAATTTCAATTTATCACTTCCAAAAGGAAATTTCAAAAAGTTCCGCTTTGTGTATGGCATATCTCCACCTTCATTCTGACCAACTTCCTAACCTGGGCCAGATTAGTAGCCCAAAACTAGCCCAAACGCTACAGCCTGTGACCTTCCAGGAGGTCATCTGTAACCAAGGACAAAGGAGGTCCTCATCTTCTCTCTGATCATTGTGAGAAAATAATCAATTCATCAACATAAATTTGAGGAACCACTGGTCGAGTGTGTCATACAACATCTTTTGCTGCAAAGTGCCATCTTTGGGAAAGTTCACTATATTGAAGAGGAGACAAAGAGTTGGTCTTTCCATTGTGGTCTTTTCTTTTTTCTTTTGCTTGGATATTCTATTTATTTATATTTCAAATATTATCCTCTTTCCAAGTATCCCCTCTGGAATCCCCTATCCCATCTTCCCTCCCCCTGCTTCTATGAGGGTGTTCCCCTACCCAGCCACCCACTATCCCATCCCTGTCTCAATGTCCTGGCATTCCCCTACATTGGCGCATTGATTCTTCATAGGACCAAGGGCCTCTCCTCCCATTGATGCCATGCCAGGCCATGTTCTGCTACATATATGGCTGGACCCATGGATCCAAATATGCATACTCGTTGGTTGGAGGTTGAGTCCTTGTGAGCAATTGGAGGTCTGGTTGGTTTATATTTTTTTCCCCAAGGGAGTTGTAAACCCCTTCAGTTCCTTCAGTCCTTCTTCTAATTCCTCCATTGAGGAGCATGTGCTCAGTTCAATGGTTGCCTGAAAGCATCCATCTCTGTCTTTGTTGGGCTGTGGCAGAGCCACTCAGGAGACAGCTATATCAGGCTCCTAACAATAAGCCCTTGTTGGCATCCACAATAGTATCTGAATTTGGTGATTGTATAGGTGATGGATTCCCAGCTGAGGCAGTCTCTGGATGTCCTTTTCTTCAGTAGCTGTTCCACACTTTGTCTCCATATTTACTCCCATGAGTATTTTGTTCCCCCTTCTAAGAAGGACCAAAGCACTCACACATTCGTCTTCCTTCTTGAGCTTCATGTGGTCTGTGAATTGTATCTTGGGTATTCTGAGCTTTTAGACTAATATACACTTGTCAGTGAGTGCATACCATGTGTGTACTTTTGTGACTGGGTTACCTCACTCAGGATGATACTTACTCAGCTATTACAAACAATGACTTCATGAAATTTTTAGGCAAATGGATGGAAGTAGAAAGAGTTATTTTTAAAAGAGGCTTTTTTATTTTAACCTTCCCAAACTCAAAGTACATGTTTAATTCCAGGGCCATAATGTTTCACACTGAACATTTTTGTTGGCTTGTATTTTATTTTTCTTACAATTCAATTTGACAAGAACTCTCTTTAGAAAGGTTACCACACTGGATACTAAAAATTAATTCCTACAGATATCTGGAAGGAAAAGTGAGAGCATTTCATAGGGCAAATTCCTGTCAGAAAATATGCCACCACTTTAATATCCTCAGGATGGCAAAGATGAGTCTGCTACCCCCTCTTTCTTTCCTGGGCACTCACAGTTTTATTTTCCATCTATCACTGGGAGGCCTGTGTCTATTACATCCCCACCTCAGCTGCTGCTTTGATCTCCCATCTGTTCATCTTTCTCTCAGACTTCAGAAACAGGTATTATTTAGGTCTCTGCACTTTAATTAGAAATCACAAAACCAAGGTGGAATACATAGGAATGGACAGAATCTGACAAAACTGCTGTTAGTGAAAATACTTTAAATAATTTTGATTTGGTTTTCGGGTAAGAATGAACGATGTAAAAACTACATTAGGAAAATGATACTATTTTTAACTAGTGTGTTATGGCACTTTTATTTTCAAAATTTAAAAAGAGCATCGTCATCTTTGGCTTCAAATTCCCATTTTCCTTTCAAATGGGGTACAATTATTGTCTCATGATACAAAGGAGTATGCATGTTACATACTGAAATAATTTAGATAACACCACATTGGCATTAGTTGCTGTATTGTTTTGAACAGCTTAGCATTTCTGTAACTGATTTATATCATCCACCAATTAGACATGATGGAATCATAGTTAGACATAAAATTGCTAACAAACATCTGAAATACTTTTGAAGAGAAGCCTGATAAGTTTATGTTAGTATCTTGCTATCATATTTCTTCTGAATTTTCTAATATAGTATGGCTCATGCTCAAACTGAATTGTCTATATCAAGGGTAGGATTCAAAGTTTCTTAGAATGTCAGTTTGGTTTTCCTTGTTTCTCAAGCCCTAGCAGAATATATGTTATAATCCTAGAAGGTTTGCTTATTGTTGAATGACTAATAAATGGCAGGTACTTGGGGAAAAACTCATATGATTTTTTATATGGACCTGTAGAAATCAAACTTTTAGACTTATATCTTTGACAAGGGCACTCCTAGCCCACTCATAGTAAGACTTCCCAAGTCTTGAGTAACATAGGTTACTCTTCCATTGAGTAATCAGAGGTAACAAATCTAGAAATAATAGAAGAAAGGTTGTTTGATAGACTGTCTTTCCTCAAATGGATATTTACATATGTATTTATACACATCAATATTTGTTTATTCTTACATAATTACCAATTCCATAAAGGCATTTTTGGTTACTATTTGGTCACCATTGGTGACCTGGTAGGAATATCATATCCCATTGAGTACAGTGACTTCTCTATCCTCAAGGATATTAAAGCATTCTAAGATTTCACTGCATCATATTTTGAGTATAGGTACTTACTACTGGCTAGGGTAGCTGCTTCTATAATAAAATTTGCCTTTTCAGCACTAAGATATGTGTCTGTCTTTTTGTAGAAACAAGTAGTTTCTACAAAAATCAGTGCTTCTAAAAATGGTAAAACCTGTCCTGATGGGAAAAGAAACTTTCCTCAAAATATCACTGCACAGTGCTATCTCTAAAGAAGAATAACAGTTGCATTTTCAAGATGAGGTTATACCAAAAACAATTTGGAAAATGAATGTGCGGGACTCCAGTGGTAAATGATATAGATCATGTTAGCATTTACTAGTTCATTGTTTGACAATTATTACAAAGTTCTTTGAAAAGAAAGTCTACTAGTGCAGCAAATGATTCAGAAAACAGAAATGGAAGGAAAATTATGCTCTCTGGACTTATCCTGAAATCAGTTTGGACTAAATGTCATGTAATAGGAATCCTGCCATCTGCATCTAAAATTACCCCGGTTAAAAGAAGTTTCTTCTAAATTGATGTCATGGCTAGAGATATACTTGTTGTCCACACTATTAGTCAGAATGAGAACAAGCTATTGTGTTTTTTTTAAGCTATTAGTCACATGCTTACTACATTAAATGTAGTCTAAGAGTGGTGCTTTTGAGTTTCTAGTTCATGCTGAGGAAACTGAAAGAGAAAACATTAAAAAAGAAAAACTCATCCTGACAATTAAAACAAAGAAGATAAGGAAGAAGGAAAAAAAAACCAAAAAAACAAAACTAGATGCCTCTAACTTAAACTGACATTAAGAGCAGAATTTGGCCATGGTTATTGAATCAAGGAATTAACTAGAAGTAAACAAACTGGATATCAACTGAGTCTTTAAGAGAAACACATTTAAAGAAATAAAATCAGAGTGGAAGATGATATGCCTTGTGATATGTATCTGGAGAAATCAAACTTTTGGCTCTAGATCTGTGCCAGAAAGCAGGGTATCCACTCCTAGAAAGACCACCCACGTCTTGACTATCCTTGTGCAGCCAGATATAAGATTTCTAGAAATGGCAGAACAGAAGCTGTTGGATGGATATTGACATATATTTATGTGCATTAATATTTGTTCATACTTAAGTGATTACCTCTTTCCAAAAGACATTTTTATTTGGTCACTATTGTAACTTCAATTGTTTGGAAAACGTTTTACATGCATCACTAGACAATGAGCTGTGCCACTGTGTTGTTTTACTATTAAATGTGTTTATAAGGTCTATGTGGTATTCATGTTACCAGCCAATGGAGTAGTTGTGAGGTGTCTGTTAGTTTAGGAAGTGGGGACTATTGTAAGAATATTCCATTCTCAACTGCCATGAAGTACACAGGTTTGCTACCCCAAATATTCTCATATGACCCTCAATTCACCACTGTTCAAAGGTAATGAGGCCAGGTGGACACAGACTAAAACTTCCTGAAACTCTGAACCATTACATCTTTATTCTTTTAAAGTAGTTTACTATAGTTGTTTACCACAGCAGTGAAAAGCCGACTCACATGGAAAAATGGTATTCTGGCTTAATGGTTAATAAATGGTACAGAATAGTATCTGAATGTGGTTACAAATCAAATGCATCTACAGAGATCTACATGTAAGTCAAGGAACACTGCTCTGAATAAGTCTGGATAGATGTAGAGATTTTCAGTATATTTGAACTCTATTTGCTTTAGTAGGCTTTTCTTAACCCCAGGATTTTGCAAATTACATGAATGTATTTGGCTGCAGCTACTAAAGTGACAGGCTTGATTAGTAAGTTTGCCCTTTATCTATAAGGTTTCTATTTGTCTATGATTTCACAGTAAGAGATTCTGATGAATGGTGCAATTAACCTTCCTATTATTAAAACAATTAATTGCAAAAATTAAAGACATGACAGGGACAAAATATTAATGCATAAATTATTAGGTTCAGAAATTATAATTATTAATCCATGTACAATAATTGTGGCATAAACAATGAAGGAATTATATCCTAAAATTTGTGATTAAATGCTGTGTTTTTTCACCTTGATTTTTGTATAAAATATTGAATATTTTGCATTGGGCACATGGTGTAGATGAGAATTGCTGTCAGCTAGCTGCTGCCAGTATGTAACATAAGATCATATAAAAATTAGTGCTAGCTAACCAATTTTAAAACAATATGCACATAAAAGAATGTTCCATAATATAAAGTCTTTTAAAAGTTTGAGAAACAAATTATGGCATGTAGATGCTGACCACAAAATTGTGACTTTCCCCTGATCAGTCTATAGTTAGTAGAATACGGGTTTGGTGCAAGTGAATATGGGTTTGGTGCAAGTGAATATGGGTTTGGTGCCTCACTTATACCCAAACCACGGTCACTTATACCCAAACCACGGTCACTTATACCCAAACCACATTCACTTATACCCAAACCACGTTCACTATTACCCAAACCACGTTCACTTATGAAGACTAGGTCGTAGTGTTCTAAATTTTTGAATAAACTATTTTCCTTCATGGGACACATAACACTTATTTCATTAAACATTAGGCTGGAGAGAGTAAAACATAAACTAGCTCAGACTCACTCTTCTCTACAGTTTTGTAATAAACAAAGAATGGATGAGGAGAAATACTTAAATATGTAAAACTTACATAAATGCTAGCCCTACTCATTGTGTGTAGGCTGCCTGATATTGTGAATGTTATGATGTGTGCTATAATCTGCAGTGACATTGTTTAGCTTCCCCACCTCCTAATGCAAACCTCCCTTCCTAGAGAAAGAGATCAATAAGATTTAGAAATTCAGAAGTAACAAGATTCATGCCACCAGTCCCCAAACTCATAGAAGCAGTAAAGAATTGTTGTAAAATGAACCTGTAGAGCTGCCTGGAAGATGGGCAGCAAACTCCGTCTAGAACTGAGACTAAGATCCACTCAGTTTGACCAATGCTTCACCGCTTTCCAGTTATACAGCTGACCCTCATGCCTCCCTGTTCCTATAAACAATCTCAATACTGATAGCTTTTCCAAACTACTCTTGGGTCGAGATGTTTTATTGTCCTTTATAATTTCTTCCCATAGAAAACCCTCAATATTGCTCAAAGAATTAGTCACCTGCATCTCTCAGCATTTAAAACCTGGACTTAATGGAAAATGAACTTTGATTTTAAGTCCATTAGAATTAGTTCAACTTGAACCTTCATATGTAATAGTTGGAGTTACAGAACTTTTTGATCAGGATGCATCACTGAATGGACTATAGTATTACCAATAGAAATGGTTACTTGTAACTACTTACATGGACATAAACTTTGGATCAAAGCTACTGACAGTTCTTAGGTTCATGTAATAGCCTTACAATTTTCTATTTTATTTTTTTAACTTTATGTGTAGTAGATTGTGTGCATTCATGTATGTGTATGTATTGTGCTCTCTCTCTCTCTCTCTCTCTCTCTCTCTCTCTCTCTCTCTCTCTTCTCTCTGTATGTATGTATGTATTTGTTGACATGAATTATCATATAGCTTCAGGACTTGATATTAATCTTTTACATTTGGAAGCAGATTATATTTTTTGCTAATATTATATCAGATCACTTGAACTGAATGGTTCCCAGGATTCTCTTGTCTCTGCCTTCCATCTCATTGTAGGAGGGACAGGATAGCAGTATATGGTTTTATATGGGTTTGGGGATTCAACTCAGGTCTTAATGTTTGCATGGCAAGTGCTCTGCCAATTGCATACTATAATTTATTATGAAGATTTTTCCTTACATTTATTTTTACATGATGAAATTTGTTTGTTTGTTTTTTAACCCAAAATTTTCTGTTTTGAGTGACTTGATAATGAACATATACACCAACCTAAGTTCTGTATGAAGGCTGCTTAAAATTCTATTGAAAGCAGAAAAAATAACTGTTTTCTGTAGTACTATTCAAATATTCTACAAGTCAGCCATGTCAAAATCTGATACCTTTCAAAATGATACAACAATTTTGTAGTAATAGTGTTTGATGGATTGTTTTGTCAAAGGAAAATGGGACAAAAGTGCTCTGAAAATATACTAAGAAACATAATAGGCTGTAAAATAGGTATTTTTAGTAAGAAGAGGAGCTAAGGCATTTCTCAAATACCTGGAGAAATGAGCAGGAATACACACAGGTAGATAAGTTCTATTTTCATAGGTTTTCTAATACACTTTTCATGAAATATACAGAAAATTCTGCATGTAATTAATTAAATACTCAGTAACTAAATCTTCTGTTTTGCACTACCTATATAACACAGAACTGGCCTATAGACAGAACTGAAAGACATTTCTTCTTTGAAGAGTATTTGCAAGTGCTTCTCCTCTTTCTGTTCCTCCTTGTCTTCCTTCTCTCCCATTTTCTTAGTATATTGAAATATATTATAAAATATATAAGATAATTCTTCAAGAAAATCAAGAATAACCAAATATATTAAAAGAGAACATTCAATTGCCCCAATTGTTATTCATGAAAATTGTATAATTTATTTCAGATAGAAATTATTTTCTGATGCTAACATTTCTAGTGTATGACAAAAGCTATCTATATTCTTTGCCATAATATGGCTGAGTGTATGATGAAGATAAAGCATAAACAGGTATAATATATGGTTCCTGGGACTTTTTGTTTAATGGTGTGGCTAAAACACAAATAAATATTGATCTACTTGACTTATTGTAAACTATTTGCTGGAAAATAATAAAACAATAATAAAATTATTTTCTAGATAATGTACAAAATATAATGCTTTATCCTTAAGGTAATTCAAGAATACACTTAATTATTTTCTTCTGAATACATTAAAGCAGAAATGAAAGTAAAATATATATTTCTAGTTAAATATCTGCAAAATTTATTCCACAAAGTTCAAATTTTATATAGGTTAGCTTATATTTGGTATTGTGGGAGATAGAAACTTAATAAGCAGACATCATTTAAATATCTTTTTTTGGAAAAAAAAATCTTACCTGTTTCCTTTCCTGCAGTGTTTTATCAAGTAAAGTCATATATATATGACTTTACTTGATATCTATATCTATATACATATATCTATATATCTCTATATACTTTATACTATATACTTTATAGGAAAGACTCATCTTTTATTTTCAGGAAATATGGCTGATTGTAAAAAAAAAATTCTAGCATTGATTTTAAAGACCATTATTGAAATTGTAAAAAAATTTCAAGATACAATTATTTATCTAAACACAGAGGTGATTTATTCAATATCTTCCATACCAACAAAATATATAGACAGTCTTTTCAGAAATGACTTATATGCTTGCAAAGACTGGAAACATTCAAAATATTCAACATTAGCTAGGGGGCTGAAGATACCAGAGAGTGTACTGGTCTAGTACATTTGCTGCCAGAATTAAATTTTGTCCATGAGGACTGCTTTCTCCACTTAAGACTGCAAATTAATTGATTGAAGCTTATTCAATGATAGGTGATCAGCTTTTAGTAAATTCTTTTAGATTTGATATTAACATAACTGGATTGTCTTGACAGTTGACTGTCTGGTCAAATATCGAAGTATTCTTGGGCTAGCCAACATGAAACTCAAGTGTGCTCAAATTAACTATTACTTATACGGTTCCATAAAGAAACCAAAATAGATGTTAAATAAATAATTAATACCGTTAGAACATTGTTTATCATTTTCAATTTAGAAAAAGCATAATTTTGTGTAAATAATAGAGGTTATAAAAGTGAATCAATTGGTTAGTTTATCAAACAGAAAATATTATCAAAAATTAGGTGATATTTCTTTACACACAGTTTGGTTCCCAGTAAATAAACAGAAGCAAAAGAATATTGACGATGAACTTCCAACATTCTCATCCTTATTGGTTTAATATCCTTTTGTGTTTAAATCTCAGGAAAATTTCTAAAATTCACTGTGCTTGTTAGCACTGTCATGACCTTGTCCGTTTACTTATATCTATAAAATAATGATTTTTTTATTAATCTAAGATTATCTTTGTTAAATATTATGCCACGTTTTTCAAAATCATATCATGCAGTAAATACATGTTGATTACATTCTTGTTCAAAACTGAATCATTACACACACACACACACACACACACACACACACACTCACACCCACATATACAAACATACACTCAGTTTCTTAGTTTCTAGATTTTATTAATAAGAAAAAGATTCACACAAAAGATTTTAGAGGTGAATGTCATTCATTATAGGCAATGGTTGAAAAGTATGCCATGGTTAGCATTCTACAAATATGTAATCTTGTTACATTCTGAAATGTTATAATGCTGTGCCCTTTTCTAAAATACAGTTTACTAGAGCATGGCAGGAAGAAGGCAGGAGGCCAAAAACTGGAACAGGCAATTATATGATGTAAGTTATTTTTCTCATTTTCAAAATGAAAATTTTTCTGACTTGAAATCTGATCTTTATCATAATCCGCTATGCCCTGCACCCTTATGGACACAGAAAATTTAATTGTCAGGCTTTACTGAACCCATCTATTTAATTGTTTTTCCTTGAATAGTTTCAAATTTTTTAATTGATGTGATTTCTCCAGCTGTTAACTGAAGTGATTGAAGTCTCCCTCCTAATATTTCCTTTGTAACTTCTGAAGCCTGTCTGAATACAATAGATGCAGCAATGAGCTGTTGAAACTGTTTTATGCTTATTGTTTACTGCAGAACCTCCTTCTTCGATCTGAATTTGTTGAGACCATTTATCTGATGATATGAAAACATCTGTGCTGAAGTAAAAGAACAAAACAAAACAAAACCTCAAAAAAGTATTTTGTTCTTCTCTCTATCAAACTGAAATGGCAGGAAGTGTGAGTTCTAGAATTTCATTTACATCTAGAAAATACTCATTTAAATATTCCATTGGTCAGAGTGTTTAATTCCTGAGCTAGATTGGGCTTAGAACCAAATCAATTTGAAAGTTAAGTGTTATTAAAAATCAGCCAGTTTTATTAAAATTTCTGAATTTATTTTCTTTTCTGAAAGCTTCAAATAGAACTATTCTTAAATATTTTCTTGATTTAGTATTTAAAAATCATTTTCCAATGTTCTCATACTTTGAAACTATTCCTATTTAATTTAAGAAAAGGGGAGATATGTCCGATGTAATATGAATAGTTAACTAAAAAGTAATCATAATGATGCCAGTGTTAAGGATTGGGGTAAAGATAGTGTAGTTAAGGATCTAATATACTGAAGGACATGAATTCTATTTCAGAACAACACAAGGACACTAAGAGATTTGTGATTAATATGTGTATTTCAAACAAAATCATGCCCTTCTCTATGTTGTAAATGTTTTTGGAGCTTCCAACCTTAACAAGTGTCCTCAAGAATTATTGAGTTATATATTATGTGTTATTTGTTATGTAAACAATATCTTTAACTATATATATTCATCAGAGCATGATGACATGGGAAATATTTAACAGGTTAAAAAACAACACAACTGTAAAATAAAGATGTTTAGCAACACTGGATAAATTCAGTAGATGGAGACTATCACACTAAAACACAACAAATCAAAACACTCAGTTATGGAGCCCAGACATATTGGATTTATTTACAAAACAAGTTCTACACCTGAGACTCAAGGAACATTGTTATACGGAGGTGGAGAATAAAAAGATTGAAAGAGTCAAGTCAGGAATTGAGCTGTGAGGCTGAGATTCATAGAAATGCTGGAAGCTATACCTACAGCATCTCACCAACACGACTGCCTTAGCATGATGTGAATAAGGACAACAATAGACATGCCAAACAATACACAGGAAAGCCTCACATTAGAACTCAGTCATTTGTAAATCTGTAGGCAACTAAGGAATTCATGGTGCAGGAGAAAAATCTTTCCCGGGGAAGAGGACCTTAATTGATAATCCATTGCCAAATGGTCAGGCCCTAAAAATAAAATGTATACACAAATAAAATTATATAGATTGAGCAGGTTGCACACACACAAACACACACACACACACACACACACGCTTACATACACACACATACATACACACACATACACATATGGAAATGTATATGGATATAAAAGGAAAAATGATATAATTTTATTCTACTATAATAAGTTAAAGAAAAACTCTGAAGTAGTACATGCCCCAGGTTATGTACTGACTAGAAATAAAATGATTTATGCTTCATTTGATAGCAAACAAGGATACTCGCCTACATTTACTATATGCACTACCCAATTTCTAGGATAATAACAAACATTTTAGGATGAAATAACTTAACAAGAAACATATAATAAAAATTTCTATATAATATAGTCCATCTGACTTATTCTGCTCTTTGTATATTGTTTTGTAATTTCAAGCAGACATGTTAATCATTATTTATAAGATTTCATTTCTTTGATATTTATTTTAATATTCTTTGTTGATGCTAAATGTAGGTGGCTCTTCTTATACTGAGTTGCTAGCAATAGAAAATATAGTCTCCAGTGTCTGATTCTCCAGATAATCTCACCTGTGATATGGATGCAGGTCACACGCTAAGACTAAGACTCTTATACACTGGGACTGAAACATAAGGCATGATCGCCTACAGGTCCTGGAGGTCAAAAGAGGTGAATAGCTCCTAAGAAATACCAAAGGACCCTTGTGTGACACAATATTCTCCTCAAACATAAGCCCTACTGATGAATAAACATATCATCTCAATATATCCATAAACACAATTCAGTAAAGGCTCTGGAGGACAGCAGTGTTGTGTAGTTATCTTTGAGAATCACAGTTTTCTTGTCACCAAGCAGAAAAATGGTTAATATGAAAACAGCAAAATTGTTCAATTCTTCCTGAAACTTACTAAAACCAGCAAGAAAGTGTCTCCTTAAAATGATTAGTCAGATTTTCAGGGTATGTAGCTGAGTGAGAAAAGGGTAGAGCCAAACACTAATTTGAATGAGAAAATCTGTGAACAAGAATAAGACCTCATTTAAGTTTATCTTCAGCCTAAAGAAAGAGAATAGCAGTGAATGCTAACAAGGC
The DNA here is from genome assembly GCA_902729485.2 of Mus minutoides. Classification (NCBI taxonomy): domain Eukaryota; kingdom Metazoa; phylum Chordata; class Mammalia; order Rodentia; family Muridae; genus Mus; species Mus minutoides. Next base: position 535,250 of record LR750335.1, read on the forward strand.
TGGGGATACACCAAAGGATTAACCATACACAGTTCCCTACCATCAACTATTGCCTTTGCTGTCAAGTGAGGATCTTAGTTTTAATATAGAAAAAGTTATTAATTAGGGACAGAAGATGTCAGAACCTAGGCTTGCATCATAACTATGGCAAGTTAATGGCTGTAGTCAAAAGCATTGGGGGATATAATTGATATTGTACCAGTAGAAGGTGGAGACACACAGATTCCTGGAGATCATAGACACCTAGTGTAGACCAATAAATGAGTTCCAGGTTCTTGAAAATCCTTGTATCAAAGAAAGAATGAAAGAGAGAGAGAGAGAGAGAGAGAGAGAGAGAGAGAGAGAGGAGGGATGGAGGGAGGGAGGGAGGGAGGGAGGAAGGAAGGAAGGAAGGAAGGAAGGAAGGAAGGAAGGAAGGAAGGAAGGAAGGAGATATCAATTTAGTATGAAATCTGATCCCATTCCCTACCTTCCAAACACACACACACACACACACACACACACACACACACACTTACACAAACCCACATTCTCATTGCACATACATGCATACAGATACAAACATGTATGCACAGATAATGACACATTTTGTGAAGTTTTGGAAAACCTTAAAATATTTAGTCTTGGTTTTAAAGTAACATACCCCAAGTTATTGTGGGTTGTTGGAATGTAAATAATGGTACTGTTTTAGAGAGATGAAGAAATGTTGAGTAATATTATTAATGGTCACTGATTATTGTTTAAGAAGAGAAAAAATTTACTTAACCGTTTTTAGAGGTGAAAGAAGGAACTTCAGTGTCAGCTAAATTTGAGAAAACAATAAAAAATTTAGATGAATTTAGATAATCCTCATATGCCACATTTATCTAACAACTTACAGAGTTTATAGTGAGAGTGTGTCTGTGTATGTGTGTGTGTGTGTGTGTGTGTGAGAGAGAGAGAGAGAGAGAGAGAGAGAGAAAGAGAGACTCCCCATTTTTCATTCAATTAAAGAATATATATATATATGCTAACTCTTCTCAAAGGTTTATCTAACTCTTCTCAAAGGTTTATCTTTGGTTTATATAAGAAAAAATTCTTCCAGAGAAAAGTCTTAATCTATATCTTCCACCTTTGAATTTTCTTATGTTGCTTATATTTATTGTATTCTTTGCAAGACTGTCTCCATGATGTTCTTTGCTTAAAATTTCAGAGAAGTTATCCTTGAGATTTTTCACTAATGTTTAATGTCCCTTTAGTTATAATCCTTTATTAATTAATGTAATGAATATATTAATAACCCTTTATAATAACACTTAATTGCTGCTACTGTCTGTACATACACACACTTATGATTATCCTCTTCCCATATTTGGCTTGATCACTATTTAAGTGATCAAGGATCTTAGCAAGGCTGATGTCTGCATTAAAGGCATATTGACTTCAGTTGAGCAGGAAAGGAAAAGCAAGAAATAGTGTGATTGTAGTATATAGGGGATGTGAAGGTCAGAATGTCCAAGGAAGAAGAAAGGAAAGAGGCCCATAGGCATTTGGAATGGAGTCTACTTCAAATTAATTATATTTTCTCTCTTTGAACACTTAATGACTGCATAACTGAAATGAAAATTTACTTGCATAATCTCTGTCCTTTTATGTCTTTTTTCCAATGAGGATTAGATGCCTTTGTGTAAAAAGCAAAGTGACTATAAGTGAACACTTTCCTGAGAGACATGTGAATGATGACAGCCTTGAAAACAGATCCCGTTTTGGAGTGTTCAGGATGGTCTGCTTTCCAGTCTCCATGGAAAAACAAATTTGGAATAAGCTAAGTTTTGTGGTACCAAAGTATGAAATTTTTAATAGATAATGTTAGGAGTCATGATGGTTAATTATCAGTAGTCAGCCTTGGTTGTCAACTTGGATGGATCTAGAAGCATCTGAGAGATGCATCTGTGAAGGGCTGTGAGGATAGGTTTTAGACAGAACAACTGACCCCCCCCCAAAAAAAAAAAAAAACAACAAAACAAGCAAGCAAGCAAACAAACAAGCAAACATACAAAAAACCCAAAAATCTCTTTCAGAATATGTAGCACTTCCAGCACTGCCCAGTATAAGGAGATCTGAGGGGAAACAATCTCCTTTATTTGCTTTATCTCCTGCCCTTTCATTTTTACTTGAAAGTGCACCTTCTCTATTGTTCCTACCTTCTTTGAAAACAAAATTCAGTTTTTTAGGTTACAACTGTACTTTCTATTTTTTTAATTTTAATTTTATTTGTAATTCTTTGTTTACACTCCATACTCCATTCCTCACTCCACCATCCACCCTCAGAGTGCTCCACATTTCACACCTCCTCCCCACCCTGTCTACACATGGATGCTCCCACCCCCCACCACATCTGACCACTAAACTCCCTGGGGCCTCCAGTCTCTTTAGAGTTCAGTGCATCATCTCTGAATGAACACAGACCTGGAAGTCCTCTACTGTATGTGTGGTGGCAACTCTTCATCGCTATTCAGGGTCTCTAGTACCAGGCTGAAACTGTTGAGTATGCAGGCATGTGGATTGGGCAGCAAAGGGTTTCTCAGCCTCCCCATTGTTCAATTACTCATTGTTGAACTATGCAGCCCCAATCACATAAGGAATTTACTAAATACCCATGTACTGCTTAGACATTCTATTGTTTATGAGGTTCAGAGTACCCTGCTTTCAGTTACTCATTCGTGTTAAACAAATCTCCTGGACTACTTTTATTTGGATGATGAGATCAAGAAGGAAGTTATTAATTTATTGCTCTGATGGGGCTGGTACTGTTCAGAAAAACTAGGTAAGCTTCTTGCTACAGTGCCAAAATGTCTGATGCACTTTACACATAAAGTGTAATTTTTTTTTTAATGACTACTGATGTCAAAGATCTCTGTCAATGGGGAGATGTTTGTTTTTGTTGTTTTCTTGTTTCTTTGTTTGTTTTGTTTTCGTCCTGTTGAGTTGAGCCTACGATGAGAGCTTGTGATTGAGGAAACAGTTTACTTCAGATAATCTAAGAAACAAGAAAGAGGGAAAAGAGAGAGAGGAAGAAGTATAAATCCCAATGATCTCCCCCAAATAGCTCACTAGGCCACATCTCCTAAAGGTTTGCTACCTTCTTTCAATACTATTCCAAACCAACTAGCCAACTAGACTGGAAAGATCACTTCAGGAGAGTGATCTTTGTAGGGATATTTGGGATAAAAAACGGAATCATCTTGAATCTTCTGCCTGAATTATATGGAAAATTATTTCTGCCAGACTGAAGATTTAAGAAAAGAAATTGAAAAGCTTCCCAACTATTTAACATTGTCATTACCTATCCTGGCCCATGGAATAGTCATTTGCTTCACACCTAAGCAAGCCTTGTTTGCATTTTCTGTTGAATAAGCAGACAATAGAAGGCATTCCCTCTGCAAAACACAAGAATTTCTGCATGAGGCACCCCACTCCTTAGCACATGAGTGACAATAAGCAATCTAGGGTCTGGAGAAAGACTTCTTTTGACAAACATTCCCAGGTGACTCCTCTTATATCCACTCTAAGTAACTGTTTCTAATTTCTGTCCCAACATACACCAAAAAAAATCATTTTATCATTAAAATTGTGATTTTAGTCCTACAACTCTGTATGAAAATCTCCCTTTTGCTGAGTCAGGCATGGCCCTGAGTGGTACCTTGGCTCCCATGAGATAAGAATAAATGCATTCTGCACATTTCTATAGCCGATTTGTCTTTATGTCTTCTTTAAATTTATATCCAGACAGAAACCTGGAGACCATGGCTGTAGATGGGTGGAATTTTGGAAAAGGGAATCCCCAGGGAGTGATGGCTCAGCTCTCACCCATCACAAAATAGTACTCAGAAATCTCCTTTGAAGTGGAATGAGAGAGAATGTTAGAGGGAAGAATGTGAAGTCAAAAGAAAGACCCTTTCAAATTCTTGTGAACAGTATTTGTGCTGTGTCCCAAGCTGTACAGTTTCACAAGCTTTCTCTAGGTGACAATAAAGCAAAAGTCTACACAGTCTGTGGTAAGGACCTCTCCAACTTTATTGTTTGGTACTTCGTGTGTCTTTTACAGATGTGTTTGAATGGAAAAACATCGTGTGCTATAGCAGATCACAATAGAGTATTAGTTTTATTGTTGAGAATGAGTTCAGTCTTTCTGACCCCATATACCTTGAATAATTCCATCTCAAAGTGCTCTTTGTGATGAGAGAGGCAGTGATAAATGTCCTTCCCGTATTTGATAGCTAAACCCACAGTTCTTTGTGACTCTTCATTCTGTGGTGAATGCATGTCCTCACGCTACAAAATCGTTTTCACACTGTGAACAATCCACTATATAAAGTCTAATACACACAATGATAAGCTCCAAGGGTTGGGTATATGGCAGTAAGCACACACAAGGGTGCATCCATTTTCAGGACTAAGCCTTTCTCTAAGACTTGCTTACAGGAGAGATAAGGACAGTCTAAAACTTTTAAACCTCACACTTGTGTAATATTACAAAACGACTTTTACATTGCTAAAACCATAACTAAGAGCTATCAATCACTGCTAACCTGCCTACCACTTGGTAAATTCTGAATCTGAAAAGATTACAACTGTCATCTTCATCTCTTGCACTGGCAAATGATTCATATTTCAAATTGAGGCTTCTTTGCATAGAATTTGGTGTTATGGTGTTATATTTTCCTGCCACCCTCTAATGGTGATTTGGAGAGGGGATGAGGCTTCCAAAGGCAAAGATACATTTCAGTCTTATCAGTGAAGCACAGTTCAGTTCAGCAGAGTAAGGTGGCATCAGTATTTCCATTATAAACTCTAGATGTCAAGGGGCTGTGCATGTTATGAAAGTTCAATGGAAAGAAATTTGTCATATACAGTCTGTTCTGGAATACTTAATACATTCAGAGTATAATGAAAACCTTAAATCCAAAGTTGGAGCTTCTCAATATATTATTGTGGCAGAAAATTCTGTAGAGTTTATTTTCCTGTTATGGTTTCACTTCTCTCATAACAAAATTCTGATGAAAGTGTATAAAATGTATGTTTGATAAACTCAGTACCACATAGTAAGAAAAAAAATAAAGTGAAGCTCCTTTCCTTTCTGTGTCAATGAGAAAACATAAACTGTACGTTCAAGCGAGTGCATTGTGGTCAGAGAGGGATCATTTGGGCTTGTGTCCTTAGATCATCACTGGACAGTCAGAATGAGGCCAAGGAGAGTGGAAATAATCTAAACTTGAAGCGATCTCTTTCTAGATGCAAGCCTCACAGAATCTACAGTGCTACTGTGCCCAGTAGAGGAGTCTTGAACTTAAAAGTATAATGTTGTGGAAGTGCTAATTCAGCTTTAATGCAAACCATCTCAGTTCCAAATGCTGGAACTGACTTTGTCTATATTCAACTCCGCCATGGATGTCACGGGTATGCATTTTGTTAGATTTTAATTCATTTTTCTCATTGCTAATTCATATCTTTCTCCTCTTTCTTCCCTTGTTTGTTCTTTTCCACAATTTAGAGTCATTTTTATTGCTATGCTTAAAATCCAAAATATCTTTATTAATTAATGTAGATGCCAAAGAATCACTGCTACCTGTCACCCTCCTTCTGACATCTTTGATCAACACTACTTCCTTACTAGATTTCTCTTCCAGAAATATCTATCATTATTTGTATATATACACACAATTTATCACTTCTTACTCAGAACTCATTAACTAATAGGTTAGCAGTGCATGATAGACCCCATGAGCATCTAACCCACTCACTAGTGATTCTTGATAGAACCAGTCATGTATGTTTAAAGCAGGTGATCACAGTTGTTCTTAGTACATGATTGAAGTGATGGTGTTGCATGTAGAGGAATACATTTTGTAGTTTTGTTCACCATCTTTGGGCTCTTTGTTCTCTTTGCCTCCTCTTCTGTAATGTCAACTGTGTAATGGATGTATTCGTTCAAATCTCTTCTTTGAGTTTTGGTTCTCCCTCATCATTTTTTCTCAGAATATTGAGTAACAATGACTCAGCCCAGTGCTCAGTCTCATTCACAATAAGAAGATGCTTCGATGATTCAGGATAGATGTAGCTTTTGTCTATGAGTATAACCATCATTAGTTTTGAATAACTTGGTAATGCGGCAATTTAGTTAATCAAACTCTTAAGTTTCCTAGATGGGACTGGTGGTGGTACATGCCTTTAATCCCTGCACTTGGGAGGCAGAGTCAGGCAAATTTCTGAGTTTTAGGCCAGCCTGGTCTACAGAATGAGTTCCAGGACAGCCAGGGCTACACAGAGAAACCCTGTCTCAAAAAAATAACAAAACAAAACAAAACAAAACAAAACAAAACAAAAGTAAGTTTCCTTGCTTTAATATTTGAAAAACAAAATAAAACAGGAAAATCCTTTCAATTGATTCTGATACCTGATGTTTAGGTGGTTGACATATTTCTTTTATATTTTTCAAAACAAAATTCACTCTTTATTGAAAAAGGTAAAGTGAATGCTTGATAGTACTTTATAATTTTTCTTTTAATTTTTATTGGTCATTTTATTTATTTATAATTCAAATGCTATCCCCCTTCCCAGTTTCCTCTCCACAAGACCTCTATCACCTCCTCTTTCCTCCTACCTCTATGAGGGTGCTCTTCTACCCACCCACTCCTGCCTCAGCAGCCTAGAGTTCCCTTATCCTGAGTCATCAAGACTCCACAGGACCAAGGAGTCCTCCTCCCCATGATGTCAGATGAGGCAATCTTCTGCTACATATCCAGCTGGAGCCTGGGGTATATTTTTCATCCACTGTTTTTGTTTCCTACAATAAGGAGGGAACTCCAGTCTTTGCTGTTAGTTTTTGTTTTCTGTGGTGTCATGGCACACTATTCTGTCATTTTCAAATGTATATGTAATTAGCTGTTCCTTTCCATTTTTGTTGAAATCCATCCTCCATGTCAAGTGACACCACATGATATGAAGTTCTCTGTCTCCAATTGCAATGCTTGCTTACAGTGGCATGACAAGCTATTCCTTAAAACTTAATCTACATGTGGCCTCTTTGCACGGTAAGATCTAATTTGCAAGCATGGGGCCAAGCTACTTATTGATAATTTGTTATAAAGTAAATGGAAAACCTAGAGCACTTTTGGGACCAGGTAAAATTATTTTGAAAGCAAATGACATATGAACCAAAGCCTTTATTTTCTGTCCTTTACAATCCACAAAATTTAATTTGAGATAAAACATGATGTCCCAAACCTATGGAAAATATATGTGATTGAAGTATTTGTGACAACAAATCTCCACAATAGAGGGAAGCAAAAATAACAATTTGACCTTTATTAAAAAATCACAGCAGTCTGCTAAGTGGTCAACCAATAAAATGAATGACATGGATAGGTAGAATATATATATATATATATATATATATATATATATATATATNGAGATGTACTGATAGTCTTTTCTTTTATTGACTTCTCTCATAAAAAGACCAAATCAATATTTTTTCTTATGTAAGAAAGTTTTCACTATAATATGGTTGTATAGTATTGATTTGAAAAAAACTTAGTAGAAACATGATTTCATTCAAGGAACAGCAATAGCAGAATTAGGGAAAGTATATAAAACCAAACTTTTCTAATTGGCATTCTCTTATTTTGTAGAGAATTTTAACTTACAACTAGATGTTCAGTAATGTCAAGTGGTATTTCTGTTTACACAAGTTGAGTTCACCCTTCCCACCCCCAAAATTTCCAGGCTGAATATCAAGGCTTTCAATAATGATGGATATTAAGGTAGAATTATTCCAATTTTTCTGAGAAACCACCAAATTGATTTCCTAAGTGGCTATACAAGTTTGCAGTCCCACAGGCAATGATGAACTCTTCCCCATGCTCAATATATTCACCAGCATGTGCTATCACTTGAATTTTTTAATGTAGCCATTCTGATGGGTGTAATGTGGGACCACAGAGCTGTTTTCATTTGCATTTTTCTCACTTGACTGAGGTCTTTGAACATGTTTTTAAGTGCTTTTCAGTCAGAGGAATCTTGATTCCTCTCTTGAGATTTCTCTGTTTAGGTCTGAACCCCATCTTTTAATATACTTATTTGTGTTCTTGGAGTCTAACTTCTTGAGTTCTTTATAAATTTTGGATATTACCCCTCTGTCAGATGTAGGGTTCATGAAGCTCCTTTCCCAATCTCTGGGCTGCCATTTTATCCTATTGACAGTGTCCTTTGCATTACAGAAGCTTTGCAGTTTCATGAGGTCCCATTTATCCTACCTCAAGACCCAGATATACTACTCCTGGGCAAATACCCAAAAGATACTCCAACATTCCCACAAAGACATTTGCTCAACTATATTCATAGCAGCATTATTTGTAATAGCTAACAATCTGGAAACAACTTAGATATCCCTCAAGTCAAGAATGGATAAAGAAAATGTGGTACATCCATTTACACAATAGAATACTGTTCAGCTACATCATAAAAAAAAAAAAAAAAAACCAGACATGAATCTTGCAGGTAAATGGATGCAACCTGAGAATATCATACTTGCTGAGAAAACTCAGGCCCATATTATATGCATGGTATATATTTACTTATAAGTGGATATTAGCCATAACATAAAGAATAAACATATTATACTCCACATACACAAAGAGTCTAAACAAGAAGCAGGGCACAGGTGAGGATGCTTGAATCTCACTTAGAAGGGGGAATAAAATAGTACTGAGATGCAGATGGAGGAAGGGAAATGGGTGGGAGAGTAGATGTGTAGGGAATGTTCAGAATCAGGTTTGGAGAGACAGCAGAGATGGCCAGAAGACCAGGAGAATCAATGGAAATCAGCAATTGACACGGGTAGAGAAGTAGGGCACATCTCCAGGACAAGACAGAGACCGAGCATAAGGGGGGCTCCCAAGAATCAGCGGGGGTTTCATTAGCTACGGTTCATAGCATTAAGAATACAGAACCTGAAGTGTCCACCTCCTGTAGCCAGGCAGGAACCCCGATGGATAGAGACAGCAACCTACCCACAAAATTTTCCATCCAAAATGTTTCATGTCTACAAGAAATGGAGGGACAAGTGATGGAGCAGAGACTGAGGAAATGTACAAGCAATGCTTGGTCTTACTTGAGATCCATCCCACGGATTAGCACTAATCCCTGACATAATTAATTATACTCTGTTATGCTTGCAGATAGGAGTTTAGCATGGCTGTCCTCTGAGAGGCTCCACCCAGAAGCTGACTCAGACAGATGGGGACGTCCCTGCACAAAAACAGCGGCTGAAGCTTGGGGATATGAACAAATAGAAGGAAAAAACGTGGGCCCCTATGTAGAAAGGAGCTCCACAGGAAGAACAACTTAGGTCAACTAACCTAGTCCCTTAGGTCTTCCAGAGACTGAACCATCAACCAAAGAACATACACGGATTGGACCTAGTTCTCCCTGCACTTATGTAGCAGATGTAGGGCTTGCTCTTCATGAGGGTTGTCAACAACTGGAGCAGTGGGCTATCCCAAAAACTGTTGCCTGCGCATGGTATATGTTCTTCAAGGGCGTCTTCCCTTAGAGGGAGAGGATGTACCTAGACTTGCAGAGACTTGATGTATAGCAAACAAAAATTAATAAACCCTATCATGGGGTTCCTTCCTGCCTTTACTATTCATGTTCCCAGATAAAAATCTATATTCCATCGTGGCTGATCTTGACCCAGTTGAACAGCCCTCTGGGCCATGTTTTCTCAGCCCTTTTACGTGGTGGCTCTCCTCCCTTCTGCATGTTCTTATTCTGTGGCAGCTTTTCTGTCTCCCCATTTTCTCTTTCTCATGGTCTCAAACCCAGGAAACCTAAACTCTGTCTATTTCTCTTCTCCCCAACTATTGACTACCAGCATCTTTATTTACCAATAAAAATTTACTGGAGGAAGGTCCCAAAGGCTACTTGCTGACTGGAAATCTTGGAGGACAGCACTTAGCATTACAATAAACAGGTATAGACAAAACCTTAACATTGATGTGCCAGGGTAGGGGTTGGGGCTGGGGGTAAGGGGTATACAGGGTGCCTGTATGCTTTCAGAGGAGAAAGGGGCATGGGGGAACATTTGTGGGAGGGTGTAACTGGGCAAGAGTGACAGGGAGGGGGCAGTGAGAGGCATGTTAAGTGAATAAGTAAAAATTAATGAATTAATTAAAAGGTAAGTACATAAAAATGAATGATGAGTCTTGGTTTGTTTCTGTCAATGTATATTTTCTCAACCAACAAATTTCTGCTACTCTATTAGTGAAAACAGAATTATGTAGTCTCCCTAGTAGTTAATTTTTACTATGAAGTGGAGAGAATTACAGAAAAATTGGCAAATAAATCAAACTGTAGTAAAAGTAATAAAGAAATGTCATTTGGCATATAAGGACTAGAGGATACATGGATACAAATCTGGATTAATAGGGAAAGTGATTTATACCAACATATAGAGCTAGAACATTTCTATCAAGTATGGATTAATCTTCATATGAAGAACATAGAATTTTATTTTTTCTCTCATCCCATAACTTCTGTCTGAGAAAGGAATAGTCTTGGGCAGCTCTCCATCATTTCTAATTTAAGATATTGATTTTTGTATTTATTAACTAATATACTGTAATTTGTTTAATATCATTGTGCCCTACAATAAAAGAATTTCATAAGAAGAAATGGCATTGAAGAGTATATAGTTTATAATTTCAGAACTCTTTTCTCTTTTTTCAGATAAAAAGAGTTACTTGAATTTAGTTGTACAAGAAACCCTTTATAGACAAATGGAATAGCAGATCCTGGCAGACATAGTTGTTGAAGAATATCCTGGATGAACACATACACTTCTTAGCTTGAGCAGAAATTTTCATTTATATAGAGCTTTGTGAAGATTTGAAAACAGTGTCTTTCTTTTAAACAACTGTTCATGGGAGGCTCTGCAATTACCTGAAAAATACAGAGGTGGATACTCACAGCCAACCATTGGACTAAGCACATGATTCACAATGGAGGAGTTGGAGAAAAGACTAAAGGAGCCGAGGGGCTTTGTAGCCCCATGGGGGAAGCAACAGTATCAATTGGCCTGGTTCCTGGAGCTCCCAGAGTCTGGACTACCAATCAAAGAGGGACCTATGGCTCTAGCCATATATGTGGCAGAGGGTGGCCTTGTTGGATATTAATGGGCCTGAGGGTGTTTGATTCTCTAGTGTAGGGATATGCCAGGGTAAAAAAGCAGGAATGGGTGGGTGGGTGGAAGAGCACTCTCATAGAGGCAGAGGGAGAGGGACTGGGATAAGGGTTTTCCAGAAGGGAGAACTAGAAAGCAGATATCATTTGAAATATAAAGATAATCTCCAATTAAAAACTCAAAAATTAAAAAAAAAATCTGTTCATTTCTGCTGAAAACTTGAAAAGCACACTTTGTTATAAAAATCAGCTAATACCATCTTACAAGGTTTCCTAATATTTAAGCAATTGTACAAAATCTAGGTTTATAATTGCTACAGTGTACCAGAAAGCCAGTACCCATCATCATGATAGTTCTGGGGTTTTTGATAATGCAGCATAAAACAGAAGTGGCCAAACTTCCTCATTTCTAAGAGAGACTCTTTGAGTAGACTTTATCTTGGAAGCACATACTCTCTTCTCTTGTTTGTTGTCAACAGAATCCCTGGCACTTTACTTGACTCCAACTGCCGAACAGAATCTTGCAAATGGGTCTTTAACGAGATTGAGATCCAGAGATTTTTGAACTGTCATGTGATATTCTGATGATGATGAGTGTCCTGGACTTGCTTTGTCCTGAGCATAATGATACAAGTAAATGAGCAGAGAAGAGATTGGATGAAAGAGTGGACATATGTTCTTCAATATGGCTGACTGTCAGCTTGAGTGGTGAAAGCCAAAGTATTATAATAAGAAAGAATTTTAATGGGTGACAATGCCTAGGAGAAGAACATAGAAGCTTTGTTGAAAAAAAAAACTATAATCTGTATAATAATATGTAAATTACTTAATTTCACTATTTCATTTAAACATGAATAAAAAGTGGAAAATATTTGATGAAGGATATGTCACTAGTTTACTTTCAACCAAAATATTATAGGTTCACTGTTGGAGAGGTTACTCCATGATTATGAAAGCTCACTACTCTTGCAGAACAAAGTTTAATTTCCAGCACATAGATTACTTAAATTGCCTACAACACAAGTAACAGAAGATCAGATTCCCTCTTGTGGTCTCTATGGAACCTTCACACATATGGCATACACACAAAAATGTGAATAAAATTCTTCAAAAATATTAAAGACTCACATTTTTTATTAGATATTTTCTTAATTTACATTTCAAATGTTATCCCAAAAGTGCCCTATACCCTCCCTCTGCCCTACTCCCCTACCCACCAACTCCCACATCTTGGCCCTGGCCACTTCCCCTTTATTGGGGCATATAAAGATTGCAATACCAAGGGGCCTCTCTTCCCAATGATGGCCGACTAGGCCATCTTCTGCTACATATGCAGCTAGAGACAAGAGGTCTGGGAGTTCTGATTAGTTCATATTGTTTTGTGATGAATGCAAATGAAAATAAGTTGGAATATGATATATATATATATATATATATATATATATATATATATATATATATATGGTGGAAAACAGGGAAAAATAATAAAAGTGCTACTTAAGGTGTGAAAAATTACTCATTATTTATACTTTCATGATATAGTTACCTAAAAAGTTTCAGTGAGAACAAATTATTAGTTCTAGAATCAGTCTAGAAAGTGAGGACAACAGGAAGCTGAATGAGAGTCAGACTTTCTGAAAGTCAGCAATAATCAATACCTAAGTAGTGTAGATGTCTGTTCAACTCAGAGGAGAAAACGAGATTGGAAGAAGGTAGGCAAAGGTGGGGAGTAAAAGCAAAGAGAGAATCCAGAGTTTAAAACAGAAAACCTTAGAAAATAATTTATAGAAATTACTTAATGCCATAATACACACCAAAAATTGGTATTTGGAAGGAAATTTTCATGTTCATGAAATAGAAGGGGAGTGAGGAAATAAGAAAAATGCAGAAAGATGTGAAAACCTGGGATGAAAGGAGGGAATGAAAGGAGAGATAAAGAAAAATAAGAGGGAAATAGAAAACACCAGCCCTGAAAATGACCTCAGTAAATAATCTGTTCCATTTGCTCCCTGTGCACATAAGGCCTGGTGGCCAAAGCAAAATGTACTATTCAATACAATTCTGGTAATTAGTTGAAATGTTTAATTTAACGGTTTAGTAAATTCAGCTAATAGTTTATCTCAAGTGTGTGATTAAGTTATTCTGCAGGAAATACTTTTTTGTTCCAAATCTCAATTAAGATTTTTGACATGGGTTATTTCAAAAAATACCCTAAATCCAGAAAAACAGAAATAAGATAGATATAAATCTCTATTCCAGCTCAATAAAATGATAAACTTTAGATGTGTCCAATATGTAAATGAAAGAAATAATTCTAAAAGTTCAAAGAGAAATAAAGCATATAATTTAAAATTATCATCGAGAAAGTAATCCAAGAGCCATAAAAGAAAATACTAGTAACTTAACATTTTTGTCTTATATTTAAATTCTCTCCTATTAAAAAAATCAAATTTTAAAAGGCACTTGGAATTATAAACTATAATGTATAAAATATATACAACCTAATTCTTAATAGAAAATCTCTGTTATGTTAGGAAAACAAAAAAACAAAAAACAAAAAAAACAAAAAAAAAAGAAAAAAGAAAAAACAAATGTTGGGCAAAAGATTCAAAGATAATGGCAAAGGCAGCTGTATAAAACTATCCATAATGTACTATAGATAATATTTAAACCCATTCATTGTTAAACAAAAATTCAAAACCTAATCAATTATTTTGCATTTAGCAAGCTGGCAAATGACAAAAGTTTGAAAGCACGAAACATTAGTGAGATTGGCAAAAGAATAAAAGTACTTATATAGTATTATTAATGTTGTTATCTAAGTGTATTAATACATCAAAAACTTTACAAATTTAAAGTTGACTTATCATTCCTAGAAATCTATCCCACTTGGATTGCATAGAGTCTCAGACTTTTTGTACTTTACTAAAAGGCCTAGATTAAAGTAGAAAGGCTGTACTGGACACACTACCAATTTCCATGAGCTACTGTGTGTCAACTCTTTTTGTTTCCTTTGTTTACACAGGGGCAACATAAAAGGACAGCAATGGAACTTTGTTTCTTTGGAGCAGAGAAACCTTGAGCAGAGAAAGTCTGGGTCTTTTCCAGTGATCAGTAAATATATTTCTCTGTCTCTCTCTCCCTCTCCCTCTGTCTCTGTCTCTTCAAAAATTTACCTTCTCCATCTCTGGCTATGTATCACACAAATATCCTCCCTACATTTGACTTTCCACAATAAAATAATATCCAATGGCTCTGTTCACAGAGAGTGACAAAACAAACATAACCTTATAAATATAGTAAGCAAATTATCAGAAATAGGTAAAGTAGGGTGGGGTTGATTGACTTGGTGTTCAAAATTCCTACTGTCTCATCATGAGGACCTGAATCCAGGTCCCATCATCCCCAAAAGTGCTGAGTGTAGAGTCCATCAGTAACTCTAGGTGGATTGAAAGACTGAGCTCCATTGCTCTGCTAGCCAGCCAATCTAGCAGAAACATTAAGTTCCTGGTTCATTGAGAAACTCTGTCTGAAAAACTAGGCAATGTCAACTCCTGCCCTTCACACATAGGCGAGTGCTTTATACACACAAAATATAACTCACACATATACTCTGCCTTTATCTGTTACTATATCTCTCTCTCCCTTCCTCCCTCTATTTCTTTGTACATACACATACACATAAAATGAAGCCAAATGTAGCCACCATTAAAGCTCTAATTGTAGAAATGACCTGCAAATGTAAATTAATGGCTGTGTGTGTATGTATGTGTTTCTCTGTGTGTCTAAGAAACAAATGAAATGAAATAAAAACAATATTTTGGCAATTATTCTAGGGAGGGAAGCAGAGTAGTTGAGAACATATTGAAATAAAATGAAAATTTACTTTTGCGATACATGATGTGTATGTAATGTTTTTCCTTTTGAATGTTGTCACATTTATCTGTTAAGAAAATAACAAGCGAGAGTGGGTGGGTAGGGGAGCAGGTCGGGGGGAGGGTACAGGGGACTTTGGGGATCGCATTTGAAATGTAAATGAAGAAAATATCTAATTAAAAAAAGAAAATTGCATGTACATTTTTAGAGTTATTAATTCTTTAATAGGATCAAATGTATAACTAGTATTCAATTGATGTATTTTCATTTACAGGTTTAGTAATTTAAAATAAATATAATGCTGTGCACATCACAGGTGGCTAATAAGTCTTTAAAATTATATTTTACCATCATGTCCTCTTCCACCTTTGAAATACTTTATCAAAGAGATCAGGTAACAAGCTCAGTTATTGGTGTTTCTACTGTTTTCATGCGTCTATTTTTGTACAGGATGTTCTTTTTTTTTTTCTTGAAAATTTTATAAGATTGGCAAATGAAAGGAAAAGCTTGATAATATTACAGTGATTATTTGCTTATTTTTTGTCATTCTTCATGAGTGAGGGCTTATTCTTTTTGACTATAAGAAAGCATTTATTGTTTGGTTCTCTGTGATTTTGTTATATGAGCAATCAGTTTTCATCAAAGTCAAGAGCCAACAGATGTTTAGTCTCTAGGAAGATGACCAGGTTCAGGATTTTTATCCAAAAATCTGTAATGCAATATGCTTTAAAATCTACACCTTTTAGACCACCATATGACTATACATGGGACATTCTAAACCTGCTTCATAAGGCAAGTTGGAGTGCTTCGGCTAAAAGATATGTAGGCCATGTTTGCTATCATAGCTCACCTTAGGAAGGCAGTCTATTGGAAACAGGCACAAAAAGTACAGCATTTACTAACAATGTTTTCATTCAGTAATGAACTGCTTGCCCATCATCATCTGAGCAGGACTCTAATTTTAGCATAATGAAATCACAGATTTAAACATAGTTGGTGTATTCCATATAACACGGTTAGCCCAACTTATATTAAGTGATCACATCTCTGGCCTCTGTAAGCTTGCTCTGTCCCTTTGACACAGTCTTAGGTATCTACCATGGCTTCCTTACCATGTGTTGCTAAGCCTTCCCAGTTATATTCCTTCTCTTGCTTCAGACCTAGAAATGCCATTTCTCAGAGAAGTTGTAGCTCCTGTTGATTGGAATGGTCTCTAAACTTTAACCAGATGTTGAAGTGTGCTAACTGCTCCTTGGTCAGTTAGACAGTGATACTGTCAATTAGAAAATGACTCAAGCCTTTGGGACAAAATTCAGAGCCTCTGGGAATACAAAAACTGTGAGCTTCCAAGGAGTCAATGTGGGTGACCTTAGCCAAATGCTCAACAGTGGTGATGTGGAACCAGAGGATACCACCTCCAGTAGCCAGACAGGACCCCCAGTAGAGAGGTGAGGACACCAACCCATCTCCAAAGCTTTGGAACCAAAATTTGTCCTGTCCAAATATATATATGCAGAGTCAAAGATGGAGAAGAAACTGAAGAGATGTCCATCCAGTGACCTGCCCAACTGACGACCAATCCCATTGGCAGGCAACAATCCCTGACAGTATTAGTGATGCTATGCTATGCTTGCAGACAGGATCCTTGAATGGCTGTCCTCTGAGATGTTCTAGTAAGCAGCTGACAGATTCAGACACTTAGTCAAACACTGGCCTGAGGTCAGTGACCCCTGTGGAATAATTAGGGAAAGGATTGAAATCCAGGAAAGAATTGGCAACCCTACAGGAAGACCAACAGTGCCAAGTAGCCAGAGACTGAACCACTAAGCAAAGAACCTGCAGGACTGGTCTCTGGTCCCTCTCGCCCCACCTCCACCCCTAGGCGTGTGTGTAACAGAGGGCTGCCTTGTCCAGCCTCAGTGTAAAAGGATGTGCCTGATCCTGGAGAAACTTGATGCACCAGGGTGGGAGAAAACCAAGGGAGGAGGCCACCCTCTCAAATATGAAGAGGAAAAGGAATGGGAGGGGAATTCTGTGAGGGAGTATCGGGAGCTGAGATAGAAATTGGATGTAAATAAATACAATAATAATAGTAGTAGTAATAATAATAATAACAACAACAGCCATGTCTTAAGTACTTCTCAAACCACCACATACAGTTCTGGTTCCTGCATTTTCTCCATGACACCTTACATTGAGATTCTCATGTCAGATTTCAACCATGTGGTGAATGCATATGAAATAACCTTCAATCTTTGATGGAAAAACTGTTGGTATTTGTTCAAATTTTTGGGTGTATCTTGCTGACTTAATTGAACAATGTCTTAGTCAGGGTTTCTACTCCTGGACAAAATATCATGAACAAGAAGCAAGTTGGGGAGAAAAGGGTTTACTCGGCTTATACTTCCATACTGCTGTTCATCACCAAGGAATTCAGGACTGGAACTCAAGCAGGTCAGGGAGCAGGAGCTGTTGTAGAGGCCACAGAAGGATGTCCTTTACTGGCTTGCCTCCCCTGGCTTGCTCAGTCTGCTCTCTTACAGAATCAAGACTACCAGCCCAGAGATGGCACCACTCACAAGGGAACCTCCCCCCTTGATCACTAATTGAGAAAATGCCTTGCAGTTGAATCTCATGGAGGCATTTCCCCAACTGAAGCTCCTTTCGCTGTGATAATAACTCCAGCTGTGTCAAGTTGACACAAAACTAGCCAGTACAGACATCATTTCCTCATCTAAGTCCTTTTTTGTTGGTGTGTATTTTGCTGACATAACTCACTTAAGTTTTATTAATCTATAAGATGCCGCTTATATTTATTAAAAGCATGAAAACTGATAGTTGTGCTTTACTTCAAGTTGGACTGTTGTTCTTTTTTTTTTCTTCAATTTTTTATTAAGTGTATTCTTCATTTACATTCCAAATGCTATATCCTTTCCTAGTTTCCTCTCTGAAAAATCCTCTATACCCTCCCTCCTTCCCCTGCTCCCCAATCCATCCACTCCCACTTCCTGGCCCTGGCATTTCCCTATACTGTTTTTCTATGGTGGTAAACCCATTCCATGGGCTCTGCTAACAAACATTCAGTTTTACATGAAGTTCAAAAGCAAATTCTAAGTCTTTCTTCACTATCTTAGCAAAGGCATGAGCCTTCTCATTTAAAGTAGCAATGGACTTGTGTGCATTTGAACATTCTCTTACTTTATTGAAAGCATTGTAGTATATGCTGCACTACAAATTAGCAGGTCATTCCTCATGACAGGCAAACTCTTATTGTTTTTGTAATTATGGTCTTTGTATGCTTTCCAAAAACTCCTTGTTACTTCTCCAAATAATAGAAGGGGCAAAGGCATGTTTGTTTATTTTTTTTAGACTTACAAAAATCTTCAAATGTAAGCTTATTCACCAAAAAAAAAAAAAAAAATCCCTTAAATTCCTTCTTTTTCAACAAAGCCACATTTTTTATTAGCTTGTTTTGTTATGATGTTGCTACTTGCCTTTATTTCCAGTACTTGAGAGACAGAAACAATCAGATCTCTGTTTGTTCAGGGCCAACTAGGTTTTTATAGTATGTTCTAGGCCAGCAAAAGCTGGACAGTAAGACTCTTTCTCTCCCCGAACCCCAATATTAGAGCTTAGAGACTGGTTAGCCCAGAAACATGGTACTTGGATCAAGTTATATTTTAAATATCCCAAGTTAATAATCTATCCTTGCCAGCGAGGTTATGTCCAGGCAATACATCATTTAGTCTTATTTATAAACCATAATATGTTCTTAAACCATTGAATTTAAAGAACAATACCTGTTACAATATTCCACAATCATAATACCTTCTTTATATATATAATTCTATTTAATAAATTATTATTTGTCTACTCTTTGTTGAAAATATATATCATAGAGTAGATACACTATAAAATACATTAGGTGAATTCAGCATACAGTTTTATGAATATGACTTTAATGATACTGTGACCAACAGCCAATTACTAGGTTGTCTTCTTGACTCATAGTTTATAGATCATTTGTGAGAATTGACTGATGAATTAAAGGAGTTCTGAATTGCTTAATGGGGGCAATGCATTCATTAGCAAATGTCTTAACATTAAGGTATGATAATGATTTTCATCAATTTTTTGTTTTCCACGATCACAACAGTTTCCTACAGTCCAGAAGCCACATCTGCCCACCAGAACATTTTTGTAATATAATATTATCATCCACATCATGCTGGCTACTTTCAAACTACAGGAACAGAGAACACAAAGAAGTCTATAGTCACAATCTTGCCATTTACAGGAAAAATGAATGACATGTACTCTAGAGGATCTTCTGAAACTACAACATTTGGGGGAAGATGCCTCCACTAGCATTATACAGAATCAATATAGCTTTCAGTATCAATGTAGTAAAAATCTGAGTGTGCCAAAAATCAACATCATCCTCTGAAAAACGCCCAAAGAAAGCAATTGAAGCAGTAATTACTTGCGTCAAGTTAAGGCAAGATTCATTAGCAAAAATAAAGGTATTCTTTCAGCAACAAATAATTTATTTAATGTTTTATCAAGAAGTCAGTCTTTGTTCAGATGCAATTTGAACTCAAGAACTAAAAGGTGAGAATAATTTCAATGACTCACTTAGGTAATAGTTTTTTTTTTTTCCTCCTAAGTTGTATTTTCCTAATGACAGTATTGATAAGTAGACCTGTATCATTTAATGGCAGGAAAACATCAACATTTCAAGGCAATTTTGGTTTTAGGTTAACACAATCTAGTCCACTTACATAAAATAGAATGACCATGACATCATTTGATGATATAATCTTATGTGATTCTCATTACAAATGTGAGACCTGTTGACCAAAACATGGTTATATAGTGCCTGGCTGTAATGTAAACAATAGGGAAAATCTCCATAGTCAAGCAACAGGTCTGTTTATGTCAGGCCTGCTGACTCTCCATCATTTGATGGTAGCAAAAATGTGATATTAATACGAACTCCATTATCTTCAAAGATGCCATGTGCATATTGTGTTATGAGGTTTTAGATATCAGCTGCTAAAATGCGAGCTCTGATTCCAGATTTTACTGTTTAGGTCATTCTTGAAGATCTAAGAAAGAGGAGTTTTAATCAATAACATCATGGTTCCCCCTGCCCTAAACACCTTAGAGGTAAAATAGTCTTTTGAAATGTATATTGTTCAAGCTATATATCTCATCTTGAATTTAACTTACTCTTTCATTGTATACATTTGTATTCCTAACACTGGCTTAGCAATATTTATTTGCCCTTGGGTCTCACATCAGAGATTATATCTCCATAGAAGGATAAGAGGGTGAGCTTCCATAGACTTTAAAAGGAGGTGTAAAGAGATAAGGAATGGAATGGGCATTCTCAGTCAATCAGTTGGATTATTATTTCAGATTGTTTGTCAGTGGGGGAAACCCATAGCTATCAGTTCGAGTTTTCAAATGGTTAACATTGAGCTAAGTGGTTTTCTGAAAACCTTCTAACTGTTCCACCTCCATTGTTAGCCTTTCTTTGGGAGTTGCCAACTACCCCTAGGTGCTCATCATTACCAAATCAAAGCATTTTTTCCCCCTCCAGTCCTCAGACTGCAGTCTTTCCCAAGGCATATAGAGAGTTTTATGGAGAGCCAAATTTCCTGGATAACATATTTGTCACTTTAAAAATTTCTTCTAAAACAGCATGCTGCCTGAGTGAGTGTTAAAGATTAATTCTCTGTCCCTCACATGCAGAGAATCTTAGGGAGATTTTTTTTTTCAGTCACAAGGGAAGTGAAACTATTCTGGTAACCTTTATCCATAGTCTGCTTCGTATAAAATGAAGGCTACAAATCAGTACAAAGGGACGCTGTCAATTAAACCTATTGTATATTATTAAAATGGAAATAGTAATATCTGAGGTCACCTGCATTTTATTAATTCTACATCAATTACCAAGTTTTATCCTTCTTATTACGGACAGCAACACAGCTGATGTCTTCCACTAAATGTCTTGTATGTAACTCATATGCAAAGTATTGTGAAGCTGACAGAGAGAGCAAGTGTTGGTCATTTAGAAGTAGAAATGACCAAATTCAAAGTAAATATTTGTACTTCAGTGATGGCTAATCAGGCATCTTTAGCAAATGCTAAAACTGTATTTTACTCAAAGTTTAACATGGAATGGTTAAAGGCAAGGACAACTTTCAGGTGCCCTTATCAGCATATTAGCCCCAATTGCATTTTCCAAATATGTTATCAAAATGGTAATTCTATGCTTTCCTTTCTGTAGCTAGACTAGGTTTCATAAAGGTAGAATTATTACTATAAATATATTGGGGGGAAACTATTTCAATTACTGAGAGAATATGTAACTCCAACTCTATTTATTTCAATTTATTCAACTGTCTTGATATATTCGTGCACAGAACTTTATAAAGAATGAATAAATTCACCTTGAAATTGTACCAATTGACTTTGGCTGGGCTAGACTGTGAGAGAAATCAGAGTCCCCTTTTCAAATAAGCCTTGACAATGCTGATCAAAATAAAGGGGCTATTCATTTATTAAGCTGACAGCTCAACCCAGGCTTCAGGCTTATGGGATGATGGGGCCTGGGGTGTTAGTCATGGCCTGGGGTGCTGGCCTCTACCAGATACATTTTTGCTACACACACACACACTCAGGGCCTATATCTGATGGTGTGACATTTCCTACGGCATTGGCAGCTGTTCAGATGTCAAGCAGCTGGTGTGAGAACTGTCATCCACTCCAGGTTATTATACCATGAGTGGCATGTTAGCACATCGGAATATTTTTTTCATAAAACCACCTTAGTTTTCCTTTAGTTACTTATAGTCGATCAAAAAAAAAATTGCAGCAAAAAGATGTGTCATGATGAACAACTACATTAAATCACATGAGGGAATGTAATAGTGACTCGAGAGAGCAAGTTATTCTTTTACAGCAGTCACATATGCATCAAGCAATTTGTTTCTAATTCATCTAGTTTACCAAATTTCATGTTCAAATGAGTTATTTTTAAAACTGGTTTTAGAACTTACTCTCTATTTAGGTCTTTAACAAATAAAACTTCATTATATAATTTTTAAATCTCTCAGGATGCTGTCTAATAGAAATAATCTTGGCTGTGACAACGGCAGAGGTGGATTTTACACAAGCAGGTGGGACAGCCTTACAACTCGCATACTGAATGCTCTTTAATAGGGCCACTAAAATGGATCAGTGGGTAAAAGCACCTGTAGCCAAAGCTATGATCCATGGTTCACCCTCAGGACCCACAATGTAGGAGGAGTGAATAGAATCCATAAAGTTTTTTATGTTCTGCAAATGGACTACTGCACACTCACATTTGCATGTGTCAGCATATATATATATATATATATATATATATATATATATATATTTAAAATCTATATAATCACCACTGTAATAAACAGAGTCAAATATTGAGCACAGAGTAAGGAATGTGGCAATGCATATAAAGCTCTGACTGCCTGCGGTGCTTCCTGGGCTTCCTATACTCGTTAAAAAATATTTTAGTGACAGTGTTGTCTGTTATTACTCTGATTTCTCTACTGAAAGACACTGTCCCTTTCATAATGGTTGTTATTTGTACATTCCTCTAATACTACATTTTATGGTAAAAGAAAAACTCTATTAGGAATATTAGAGCATTGTGGAGAGGGCGGGGGGGGGGGGGAACCCACTTCTCTATGAAAATAAATTGGTGTGAGAAAGTACCAGGCGGAAAGGGTCTGAATGTGAATGTACTTTAAATAGAACAGAGTTCAATGCAAGCAAACCGATAAAACATGGACAATTTCAAAGCCACGGTTAAGTCTTGTCTTTCCAAAAGAAACAAACAAATAACAAAAAACAGGACAAGTGTCATTTAGGTTTACGCGGGGACTTTAAGGGATAGTCTGTGAATTTTATTATCATGTTAATAAAACAAGAGCCAGAATTTCATAAAACTCTTTTTATATTAAAATAAATGTTTATCTCTCTAATCCTCTGCTTTAACAGAGCAATGGATTAATGGTTTCTCTTCTCTACATTTTCTATCTGTTCATGTATCCAATGGTCCTAGGGTAGCCGCTAACCTCCATAGCCTAAGATATAACAAGAGATTACAACTAAGACAGCAAAAATAGCTAGTTTCTCTATCTTGTCTGTAGGGTTATACTGTTAAGCATGCTAGTCATTCATTGGAGATCCAAAAATACTTTTCGAGAAATTATACAAATAATTAGTTTTCAAATTTTAAACTAAGAAGAAAAGACTCGTCTTACTATTTGAAAACAATAAAAAAGGTAAAGTCGGGTGAAGTCTACTCATCGTACAGGGAAAGGGTACAGGGGTACGACATATACGGTGACGGTTAGTCAGTCGAACCAACGATAACAAAATAACATCCAATGGACAAGATCACAGTTCCTCGAAACCGAGATCGTTTGTTAAGGAAATGATTGCAGATCCTTAAACATAAGGTGATGTATAAATTCAACTACTATAAGTATGAATGGAAAACCACAGTGTGAAGGTGCATATGAGATGCAGAATCATAGAATGCCTCAGAGAATTGATTGGGATCATTCTAGTCCTATATTATAGGTGAATTTTTAGGGAAGTTCACTGAGGCTCAAAATCAATCAACATACAAAAAAATAGTTTATGTAAGAAATGAGCCAAAACAGAAGAAAAACCAAAACAACCACAAAGAGATTATGGTAATGTACACAAAATTGATTAAATCATTCCTCTCAGGAACTCACCACCTCTCATGTATTTTCCTTAAAAGAGGAAACAAATCTCTAAGCTAATTTGCAGTGACTTTCTAACAGTTTGCACTTGGAAGAATGCTAAAGAATATTCTAAAGTTTTACTTTTTATTTTAAAGTTTGTGAATGGATGCACATATATGTGGTTGTGTAAGAAAGAATGATAGTAAAATACATGTAAGTAAGACATTAATAAAGTTCACAGAGCTATGAAGGACAGCTCACTGACTGCAGAGGGTGAGTGAGTGGACTGCAGAAGCAACACAGCTTCTGGTACAGACCCCTGTTTCAGGCTCCAGACATCCAGGCACCTTCCCCACCAGAAGAGAGGTTGCTACCTGGGAGGGCTCTGACTGCTGGAGCAGGTGAGGGAGCCATCTTGTGTACCAGGTCCCTCAGAGACTAGTCTTCCCAGGAGAGAGTCAGGACTGCAGAAGTGACACATCTTCTGGGACAGGCCCTGATTTGGGTCTTCATCTTCAGCCAGGAGGCAGTTCTGAACACCAGACCTCTGTGCACCATCCCTGCAAGAGGAGAGCTTGCCTGCAGAGAGTACTCTGACCACTGAGACTCAGGAGAAAGCTGGACTCCCAGGACTGCTGACAGAGGCTAACAAAATCACAGGAGGAACAGGCTCCAGCCAGAGACAACTATAACAACTAATACCAGAGATTACCAGATGGCAAAAGGCAAATGTAAGAATCTTACCAACAGAAACCAAGACCACTCACAGTCATCAGGACCCAGTACTCCCACCTCAATCAGTCCTGGATACCCCAATACACCTGAAAAGCAAGATTTGGATTCAAAATCATATGTCATGACGCTGGTAGAGGACATTAAGAAGGGCATTAATAACTCACTTAAAGAAATACAGGACAACACTGATAAACAGGTAGAGGTCCTGAAGGAATTACAGGAAAATACTGCTAAACAAGTAGAAGTCCTTTAAATGGAAACACAAAAATCCCTTAAAGAGCTACAGGAAAACACAACCAAACAGGTGATGGAATTGAACAAAACCATCCAAGACCTAAAAAGGGAAGAAGAAACAATAAAGAAAGCCAAAAGGGAGAAAACCCAGGAGATATAAATCCTAGGAAGGAAATCAGGAAACAAGATTGTCAGCATCAGCAACAGAATACAGGAGATGGAAGAGAGAATCTCAGGTGCACAAGATTCTACTGAGAACATGGGCACAACAATCAAAGAAATTGCAAAATGCAAAAAGATCCTAACTCAAAACAATCAGGTAATTCAGGACACAAGGAGAAGACCAAGCCTATAGATGATAGGAGTAGATGATAATGAAGATTTTCAAATTATAGGGCCAGCAAATATCTTCAACAAAATTATAGAAGAAAACTTACCAAACCTAAAGAAAGACATGCCCATGAACATACAAGAAGCCAACAGAACTCCAAATAGACTGGACCAGAAGAGAAATTCTTCCCAACACATACTAATCAGAACAACAAATGCACTAAAGAAAGACAGAATATTAAAAGTTGTAAGGAAAATGTAACATATAAGGCAGGCCTATTAGAATTACACCAGACTTCTCACCAGAGACTATGAAAGCCAGAAGATCCTAGACAGATGTTATCCAGACCCTAAGAGAACACAAATGCCGGACCAGGTTGAAATACCCAGCAAAACTCTCAATTAACATAGATGGAGAAACCAAAGTATTCCATGATAAAACCAAATTCACACAATATCTTTCCAGGAATCCAGCCCTTCAAAGGATATATCAGGAAAACACCAACACAAGGACAGAAACTACACCCTAAAAAAAACAAGAAAGTAATCCTTCAACAAACCTAAAAGAAGACACCAGAAAAACAGAACCCCACATTAAACAACAAAAATAACAGGAAGCAGCAATTACTTTTCTATAATTTCTCTTAACATCAATGGACTCACTTTCCCAATAAAAAGACATAGTCTAATAGACTGGCTACACAAACAGGACCCAACACTTTGCTGCTTACAGGAAACCCATCTCAGGGAAAAAGACAGACACTACCACAGAGTTAAAGGCTGGAAAACAATTTTCCAAGCAAATGATCTGAAGAAACAAGATGGAGTAGCCATTCTAATCTGGAATAAAATTGACTTCCAACTCAAAGTTATCAAAAAATACAAGGAAGGACCCTTCATACTCATCAACGTAAAATCTACCAAGATGAACTCACAATTCTGAATATTTATGCTCCAAATAAAAGGGCAGCCACATTCATTAAGGAAACTTTAGAAAAGCTCAAAGCACCCATTGCTCCTCACACAAAAATAGTGGGAGACTTTATCATCACACTTTCATCAATGGACAGATACTGGAAACAGAATCTAAACAGAGAAACATGAACACTAACAGAAGTTATTAAACAAATGGATTTAATAGATATGTACAGAACATTTTATCCTAAAACAAAAGGATATACCCTCTTCTTAGCACCACATGTTACCTCCTCCAAAACTGACCATATAATCGGTCACAAAACAGGCCTCAACAGATACAAAAATATTGAAATTATCCCAGGCACCCTATCATATCACCAAGGACTAAGGCTGATCTTCAATAACAGCATAAGTAATAGAAAGCCACCATTCATGTGGAAACTGAAGAACACTCTACTCAATGATACCTTTGTCAAGGATGAAATAAAGAATGAAGTTAAAGACTTTAATTTTAATGAAAATGAAGCCACAACATACCTAAACTTATGGGACACAATGAAAGGACTCCTAAGAGGAAATCTCATAGCCCCAAGTGCCTCCAAGAAGAAACTACAGAGAACATACACTAGCAGCCCGACAGAACACCTGGAAGCTCTAGAACTAAAGGAAGCACATTCACCCAAGAGGAGTAGATGGCAGGAAATAATCAAACTCATGGCTGAAATCAACCAGGAGGAATAAAAAAGAACTATTCAAAGAATCAACGAAACCAGGAGCTGGTTCTTTGAGAAAATCAACAAGATAGATAAACCCTTAGCCAGACTATCTAGAGGGCACATGCACAGTATTCTAATTAAGAAAATGAGAAAAGAAAAAGGAGACATAACAACAGAACCTTAGGAAATCCAAAGCACCATCAGATCCTACTACAAAAGGCTATACTCAGCAAAACTGGAAAATCTGGATAAAATAGACAACTTCCTACACAGATACCAGGTATCAAAGTTAAATAAGGATCACATAAATGATCTAAACATTCCCATTTCCCCTAAAGAAATAGAAGCAATCATAAATAGTCTCCCAACCAAAAAAAGCCAAGGACCAGATGGGTTTCGTGCAGAGTTCTATCAGACCTTCAAAGGAGACTGAATTCCAACTCTCCTCAAACTATTCCTAAACAAATAAACACAGAAGGTACTCTACCCAATTCATTCTATGAAGCCACAATTACTCTGACACCTAAACCACACAAAGAGAACTTCAGAGCAATTTCCCTTATGAATATTGATACAAAAAAATACTCAAGAAAATCCTCACAAACCAAGTCCAAGAACACATCAAAATGATCATCCATCATGACTAAGCATGCTTCATTCCAGGGATGCAGGGATGGTTTAATATATGGAATCCATCAATGTAATCCATTATATAAACAAACTCAAAGACAAAAAAACACATGATCATCTCATTAGATGCTGAGAAAGCATTTTACAAAATCCAACACCCATTCAGGATAAAAGTTTTGGAAAGATCAGGAATTCAAGGCCCATACCTAAACATAATAAAAGCAATCTACAGCAAACCAGTAGCCAACAGCAAACTAAATAGAGAGAAACTCGAAGCAATCCCACTAAATTCAGGGACTAGACAAGGTTGCCCACTTTCTCACTACCTATTCAATATAATGCTTGAAGACATAGCCAGAGCAATTGGACCACAAAAGGAGATCAAGGGGTTAAAAATTGGAAAGGAAGAAGTAAAAATATCACTATTTGCAGATGATATAATAATATATATAAGTGACACTAAAAATTCCACCAGAGAACTCCTGAACCTGATAAACAGCTTCAGTGCAGTACCTGGATATAAAATTAACTCAAACAAATCAATGGTCCTTCTCTACCCTAAAGATAAATGGGCTGAGAAAGAAATTAGAGAAACACCCTTCACAATAGTTACAAATGATATAAAATACCTTGGTATGACTCTAACTAAGGAAGTGAAAGATCTGTATGATAATAACTTCAATACTCTGAGGAAAGAAATTGAAGAGGATCTGAGAAGATGGAAAGATCTCCTTTGCTCATTGATTGGCAGAATTAATATAGTCAAAATAGCTATCCTCTTGAAAGCAATCTATAGTCAATACAATCCCCATCAAAATTCCAACTAAATTCTTCACTAAGTTAGAAAGGGCAATTTGAAGTTCATCTGGAATAACAAAAAACCTAGTAAAGCAAAAACTTTTCTCAACAGTAAAAGAACTTCTGGTGGAATCACAATGGCTGTTCTCAAGCTGTACCACAGAGCAATTGTGATAAAAAACAAAAACAACAACAACAAAAAAAACTGCATGGTACTGGTACAAGGACAGACAGGTAGATCAATGAAATAGAATTGAAGACCCAGAAATGAATCCACGCACCTATGATAACTTGATCTTTGATAAGGTAGCTAAAACATCCATTGGAAAAAAGACAGCATTTTCAACAAATGGCGCTGGCACAACTGAATTTTGTCATGTAGAAGAATGGGAATTGATCCGTTTTTATCTCTTTGTACAAAGCTCAAGTCTAAGTGGATCAAAGAACTCCACATAAAACCTGAGACAGTGAAATTTATAGAGGAGGAAGTGGGGAAAAGTCTCGAAGATATGGGTACAGGGGAAAATTCCTAAACAGAAGAGCAATGGCTTGTGCTGTAAGATCAAGAATTGACAAATGGGGTCTCATGAAATTGCAAAGCTTCTGTAAGGCAAAAGACTCTGTCAATAAGACAAAAAGGCCTCCAAGAGATTGGGAAAGGATCTTTACCAATCCTAAATCTGATAGGGACTAATATCCAATATATACAAAGAGCTCAAGAAGCTGGACTCCAGAAAATCAAATAACCCTATTAAAAAATGTGGTGCAGATCTAAACAAAGAATTCTCAAGTGAGCAATACAGAATTGCTGAGAAGCACCTGAAAAAAAAAATATGTTCAGCATCTTTAATCATCAGGAACTGCAAATCAAAACAAACTTGAGATTCCACCTCACACCAGTGAGAATGGCTAAGATCAAAAATTCAGGTGACAGCAGATGCTGGCGAGGATGTGGAGAAAGAGGAACACTCCTCCATTGCTGGTGGTATTGCAAGCTTGTACAACCACTCTGGAAGTCATTCTGGCGGTTCCTCAAAAAATTGGACATAGTACTACTAGAAGATCCAGCAATACCTCTCCTGGGCATATACCTAGGAGATATTCCAACTGGTAATAAGGACACATGATCCAATATGTTCATAGCAGCCTTATTTATAGTAGCCAGAGTTGGAAATAACCCAGATGTCCCTCAACAGAGGAATGGATACAGAAAATGTGGTATATTTACAGAATGGAATACTACTCAGCTATTTAAACAATGAACTTATGAATTCTTTGGAAAATGGATATATCTGGATTATATCTTCCTTAGTGAGGTAATCCAATCAAAAAAGAAGTCACTTGATATGCTCTCACTGATAAGTGGATATTAGCCTAGAAACTTAGAATACCCAAGATACAATTTGCAAAACATAAGAAAATCAAGAAGAACAAAGACCAAAATGTGGATACTTCATTCCTCCTTAGAATAGGGAAAAAATACGTATGGAAGAAGTTACAGAGTCAAAGTTTGGAGCTATGATGAAAGGATGAACTATCCAGAGACTACCTTACCCAGAGATCCATTGAATAATCATCCACCAAACCCAGACTCTATTTCATATGCCAGCAAGGTTTTGCTGAAAGGACCCTGATTTAGCTGTCTCATGTGAGGCTATGCCAGTGCCTTGCAAATACAGAAGTGGATGCTCACAGTCATCTATAGGAAGGAACACAGAGCCCCCAATGGAGGAACTAGAGATAGTTCCCAAGTTGCTGAAGGAGTCTGCAACCCTATAGGAGGAACAACAATATGAACTAACAAGTATCCCCAGAGCTTGTGTCTCCAGCTGCATATGTAGCAGAAAATGGCTTAGTCGACCATCTTTGGGACAAGAGGCCCCTTGGTATTGCAAACTTTATATGCCCCAGTACAGGGGAACACCAGGACCAAGAAGTGGAAATGGGTGGGTAGGGGAGAAGGGCAGGGGGAAGGTATAGGGAACTTTCTGGATAGCATTTGAAATGTAATTTAAGAAAATATCTAATTAATAAACACATTCAGATAAAAAAGGTCACAAAAAAAACCATATTAATTAACCAGTGCCCCCAGAGCTCATGTCTCTAGCTTCATATGTAGCAGAAGATGGCCTATTCAATAATCATTGGGAAGAGTGGGCCCTAGGTCTTGCAAACTTTACATGCCCCTGTACAGGGTAATGCCAGAGCCGAGAATTGGGAGTTGGAGTGTAGGGGAGCAGGGTGGGGAGAGATTATCGCCTGACATAATCCAATGAAGAAATGCTCCTCTTATACTGTACCTGCTAATTAATTATCATTTCTTTACAGAGAACTAAAGTTTGAGAGAAAGAGGGGGAAAAGATATAGTTTCATAATTACTAGACTTCATGAACAAACATCTATCTCTCTATCTCTATCTATGTATTGCTCTAAACAGTTGTATTATTCACTAATGCCACATGAAAGCTGCCCCTGAATTTAATATATATAGCAATCATATCATTATGGAACCATCAGAAATCAAGGCCAAAGATCTCATTACTCACTACATATATTAAAACTAACATTTATAAGCATTATTATTGTCATACTCAACTATACTACTATTCTTTAGAATAATTTGGTGAGGCAGAAATAGAAATAACTAGTAATAATTGTTTATGTTGATTTATTTATTCACATCATGCTGGGAATGTTAAGAGTTGCCTATGTAGAATGAAAGGACGACTTGCAGAAGTTGATACTCTATTTATGCCATGTGGGTAGCAGGTACTGAACTCATGCTATTTGGCTTCTAGGTGTTTTATAAACCAAGAATCTGCTGTGTTGCTTATCTCTTACATGTATTATTAGTGTTAGATTTCTTCACACTCTTGAACTTTTTCATTTAATAGAATTTTACATAACCAAAAAAAAAAAAAATGGGTCAATTAGTTATAGATGGGTTTCTACTTTAAATCAGCATGCAAAACCTTGAGTAGAAAAGTAGAATATTATCTGTTACTTAATTATACTTTAGGACAATTAATTTACTTGAGGAAAAAAATGCCAACATTTATTCTTATTCAGTATTTCACACTTGTTACTTACACTCAGTACACAAAATGGTAAGAAAAATTTATGACTTTTCTTATAATTCATGATTTTATTACTATTTCAGTTTTCAATGAAGAAAGCATCAGATAAATAATTTAAGATGCAAAGAGGGAGTCAATGATATTTTAAAGGCATTTGAAAATAAGCAAAATACCCTGAAACAATATTCACAATAAAGGCACAAAAGCAATGAATATTAAAATTACAGCACAGACTTGTGGGTCAAATTTGAGGAAGAGCAGATTGTAGAAGGACCATGAAGAAGGTATAAACCCATAAGTGGGTTAGCCCAAGGACAATGGCTAATATAGTGAAGTTGAGTGTAGAAATTATTCTGTGATCTATGTCACCATATCTCCATTGTCAAATGGAATCTGCTGCACTGTAATGACATAACCAATTAAAAATTTTTAGGTGTAGTAGCTAGAGATTTAGGCAGGTTATGAGGCCTTTTAACCCAACCCTTTATTCCTCCATATTTGACAGGAATATATATGGAGGAAGATAGATTCTATTCCTCTAACCTACATGCAAAGGACTTATCTCTTATGGAAGAAATTTAGTACTATTAAATAGTTATATATGATAAAAAGTAATTACTCCTGCTTTAAAAACTCTATCTTATGCTTTTACTTTAATACCACAGGCTGGAATTCATACCTCACTCTGTAATATAGATAAGTACTTTCAATGTTGCAAAATATCCCTTCATTTGAAAGTGCTGATTAAGTGAACTGCCTTACTTTCCCAGGATACATCACAAGTTCTTTACTACCTAATATCCTATTTTTAGAGATTCTGATCTATGTACTTTTACTGTAAATTCTCAAGGCTTTAAATCATTTAATATAAAGGTCTAGGATTGAATATAACAGGATTTTTACAGTTGCCCATGATATTTCATCATTTGTGAATTATTATAAAATGTTCTTAAATTTGAAAAAAAAATTTATATAGATTATTGGGTATAATGTGCAGTCATTATCAGATTCAGTGAAATTCAGAGTTGGGGTTTAAATTTTTCTAATAAGCACCAATGCTTAAGGAAAAAGAACGTGTAACTCCAGCTTGGTTTCATCTTTTATAGTTACATATAAAATATCAATACATGTAAAGAAAAGAAAATGAAATCATTAAATGTTCTATCATTAAAGAAAGTAAAAGTGGTATTGTCTAGGAGGACAAAAGAAGGAACAGGAGCAGGAAGTGTAAGAAAGTAGAGAATGGGAGACATCCAAGATGACATTATAAAGTCAAGTATTTCATCTAAGGACAGAGTAGCCCCAACGTGATTTATTCAAACTCTGCAAAATTCGGTGATAGAGTTTACCTGCTATTATTATGATGTAGATGTGTTAAACTAGATTTCCTCACCTATTATCTTGTTCAGAGAGAAATCTATCAAAGTAATGGTTAGTTCTGAGCAGTAGTGGCACATGCCTTTAATCCCACCACTCAGGATGCAGGAGCATGCAGATCTCTGTGAGTTTGAGCCTAGCCTCATCTACAGAGGGAGTTTCAGGATACCCAGGGCTACATAGAGAAACCCCATCCCAAAAATACTAAAAAGAAAAAGATAATAAGAGTAAGAGTAAGAATAAGAACAAGAATAATAATGAATTCTTACAATAAGGGCAAATTAACATGAGAAACTTGGTTTCATTCATAACTACTCATACTTGACCTAATCATATTTTACTAAATATTTTCCTTTGGAAATATATTAATTGTCACTTAAAATAGGACTTGGACATTTTTTTCTCTCTTCAGTTTCCGGATTGTCTTAGAAATGCTTATGAAACTCAAGGTATTGTAATAACAATAAATAATTTGAACTGTGAACAACTTTCAACTAAATACTAGTGTATTTTTTCGAGGGAAAAGGGCATGTGGATATTTCTTTTTTATTTGACATTTTCTTTATTTACATTACAAATATTATCCCCTTTCCCTGTTTATCCTCCTCCCGGAAACCTCCTATCCCAATCTCCCTCCACCTGCTTCTATGAGGGCGTTTCCCCATCCTCCCACCCACTCCCACCTCACCACTCTTGATTACACTTCACTAGTGCATCTATAGCCTTCATAGGACCAAGGACCTCTCTTCCCATTGAGCCTGACAAGACCATTGTCTGCTACATATGCAACTGGAGCCATGTGTATTCCTTGGTTGATAGCTTAGTCCCTGGGAGCTCCAGGGATCTGGTTGGTTGGTATTGTTATTCTTCTTCTTATGGGGTTGCAAGCCCCTTCAGCTCCTTCAGTCCTTTCTCTAACTCCTCTATTGGGAACCCTGAGCTCAGTCAAGTGGTTGGCTGTGAGCATCTGCCTCTGTATTTGTAAAGCTCTGGCAAGACCTCTCAGGAAACAGCTATATCAGGCTCCTGTCAGCATGCACTTTTTGGCATCCAGTACACTGTCTGTGCTTGGTATATGAATTCCCAGGTGGGACAGTCTCTGGATGGTCTTTCCTTCATGCAGATATTTCAAAACACTGAAACACTGTTGTTTTGTGAAGGGAAGTTTCATGAATCCAGCCTTTCTAGGGTTGTTAAATTTGTAGCAGAAAACAAAACAAAACAACAAAAATAACCACCACAACCACCAGCACCAGCACCACCAGTACCACCAGCAGCACCAGCACCAGCACCACCAGCACCACCAGCAGCACCACCAGCACCAGCACCACCAGCAGCACCAGCACCACCAGCACCACCAGCACCACCAGCACCACCAGCACCNACCAGCACCAGCAGCACCAGCACCAGCACCAATACCACTACCACCATCAACAACAACAACAAAAATAGTATTCAGGCTGTGACTTAAAGGTTTATTCCCTTTCGACAGCTCTGGAGATTGGGAAATCTAAGGATTCACTATTCAACATAGATGTGAGCTCCATTCAAGGAAAATCTTTTCATTCATAGATAGTCATCTTCTGGTCAAGTCATATGGATAGAAAATAGAAACTCTGTGTTTCTGCCTCATCATAAAGACAACAATGCCATCACATGGCTCCACAATGATGGCAAACTAAGCCTTATTGACTCCCAACAACCTACCCTCTCACACAATCAGTAGTATTAGAAGGAGTAGCCTTGGGTTTTAAAGCTTCAGTGTATGCATAATTGAAAGACAGAAGAATTCAGTCTACAGTAATGTCTGAATAATTATATTTGCAACTATATTCACATAAATGCATTTTAAAAGATAATTATGATCATTTGAGAATGTTAGTATATTTCAACAATTTAATCGCACAACTCATGGATTCCTGGGATACCTGAATCTCCTGAAGTAAATTCATAAGCTAAACTGATTTGCAAATAAACAAGATGTGTAACTGTTTTTGTCTTAAAATATACATTCTATTTAGTACTCATTTCAGTGTGTGTGTAGACCTGGTTTTGCAATGTAAATTGTTTCTTTTAATTTAAATGCTGATATAGTTAGTGTTATAGTCATTTGTTTGATGAAACATTTGGCTCATATGAAGGAAAAAGAGATACCTTATGCCAGAAAATTGTGGAGAGAGACAGAGAGAGACAGACAGAGAGAGAGAGAGAGAGAGAGAGAGAGAGAGAGAGAGAGAACACTTGAACATGCAACTTTGAATAGATCTATATCCCTGCTGATTTGACTTTATCTAAAAAGTATCCTATGGACACTATGAATGTATGTTTTAATTTACTTCTCTGGGTAATTAAAACTCTTGTTTCCATGATCATATTTGTACATTAAGTATGTGTTGAAAAAATTTGAGTTCATCATTACAATACTAGTAATTCTGCAGTTAATAATCAGCTTGTGATTTTCAGATTAATAATTTATGCCTTAGAGAGAAAGATGAATTCAAAAAATCCCTTTAAAAAGTACCAAATGTTAAAACATATAATAAAGTAAAGTGAGCAATGAAGAAAACTGTTTATCAAATGGCATAATTATTTAGTAATTATTCACTTTCTGCTTTCAAAATATGGTACAGTGTTTGGGTTTGCAATAGCTCTTTCATTTTTCATATGAAAGCATATCCATTAATATTTGTCTAAGTAAAGACCTGCTCTGTGTACAAATGATTGTTGAAACTGAGAGTTTGGAAGGAAGATCTTCAATGTTTTCACTGAGAAATAATGAAAACATATTTGATAAATAATTCATTTATACCTGCTGTGCATAATAATCACTGCTGATGTTGGAGTTCTTTCTAGAATAGTTCTCCAAATAACTTGTCCTTTGCACAGTGCTGTGTTCAGTGGTGGAATGAGAATTTCTGATACTTCATCAGGCATGCTGTTCTAGGAGTTAATACAGTAGAACTGTTTCCCAAAGCTTTGTGTAAATGATTTATTTTAAATGTGTGATGAGATTGATCATGATTTAAATAAGAATTTCCTGTAAGGTATAGAATTATTCTAATCCTATGCAAGACTCACAATTTCATATCAGTTCTACATGCATTCAGTATATTAAGCCACTTAAGAAATCTTAAAACATATGTGAATGAAATATGACTACCACTTGTCCATGCTTGATTGCATGCTCTTGCAGAGAGTAGCAACTGAATGTTACAAAACAGTAAATCTTCAGTGTCCAGTCTGAAAGTATATAGAAAATGGTCTAGGTTTAACAAATGCTCGAAAGGATTCTGCTGTTTTCTGGACTAAATATTACTGAAATCTCTGATAAGGGGAAATCATATTGAAGATAATGATTTACATGCTATGGCAATGAGTATCACAAATGAGAGTCATCACATCTGAAGAGTAAGAATTTGAGAGTCAATAAAATATTTGTTGTAGAAAGTATTTTTCATTTCTTATTTCAATTTAGGTGAATTCCAAGTATTGTGTCTTTATATTGAGAATTTCTTGAATTTTACATTTAATAATCTAGCAAAATATATATTAAGCTTTAAGACTGATATTTTTACAATATAAAACAAACACCTTTTTATTCAACAAAATTATTTGATATATATTGCTCCATTGTATCATGTGGTACTGGTTTAAAGATTTCAGATTGTAGAATGTATTCTTCCAAATGTTTTAATAAATAAAATATTGATGAATATATGGGAACCAATGTAGTAACAGTAGTATTCATGACAAGAAAATCTTGATAAAATATTGATAAAACTGGCCACATACTGACATATGGAAGACATGCATTCATATGATCACTTATAATGTACATTTAGTAATGTTTGAACACCAGAATTTCTTTTTTTCCCAATTTTTATTAGATATTTTCTTCATTTACATTTCAAATGCTGTCCTGAAAGTCCCCTATAACCTCCCCCATTCCCCGCCCTGCTCCCCTAACCGC
This sequence comes from Mus minutoides, assembly GCA_902729485.2. Classification (NCBI taxonomy): domain Eukaryota; kingdom Metazoa; phylum Chordata; class Mammalia; order Rodentia; family Muridae; genus Mus; species Mus minutoides. The sequence goes on from LR750335.1 coordinate 571,905, forward strand.
CCACTCCCACATCATGGCCCTGGCGTTCCCTTGTACTGGGGCATATAAAGTTTACAAGATCAAGGGGCCTCTTTTCCCAAAGATGGCCAACTAGGCCATCTTCTGCTACATACACAGCTAGAGACACGAGCTCTGGGGGTACTGGATAGTTCATATTGTTGTTCCACCTATAGGGTTGGAGACCCCTTCAGCTCCTTGGGTACTTTCTCTAGCTCCTCCATTGGGAACCCTGTGTTCCATCTAATAGCTGCCTATGAGCATCCACTTCTGTGTTTGCCAGGTACTGGCATAGCCTCACACGAGACAGCTATATCAGGGTCCTTTCAGCAAAATCTTACTGTTGCATGCAATAGTATCTGCGTTTGGTGGCTGATTATGGGATGGATCCCCGGCTGCAGCAGTCACTGGTTGATCCATCCTTTTGTCTCAGCTCCACACTTGATCTCTGTAACTCCTTCAATATGTGCTTTAATTCCTAATTCTAAGAAGGGGCGAAGTGTCCACACTTTGGTCTCCATTCTTCTTGAGTTTCATGTGATTTGCAAATTGTATCTTGGGTAATCTAAGTTTCTGGGCTAATATCCACTTATCAGTGAGTACATGTTATGTGAGTTCTTTTGTGATTGGGTTACCTCACTCATTATGATACCCTCCAGATCCATCCATTTGCCTAGGAATTTCATAAATTCATTGTTTTTAATAGCTGAGTAGTACTCCATTGTGTAAATGTACCACATTTTCTGTATCTGTTCCTCTGTTGAGGGACATCTGGGTTCTTTCCAGCTTCTGGCTATTATAAATAATGCTGCTATGAACATAGTGGAACATTTCTAAGACTACATCTTTATTGGAATTATTTCCTCTTATAGTATATTTTATTATATTCAAATATCAATGCAAAAAATTAGGAATATCTTCCTTAACAATAGACTGAGAAGCTGGGCGTGGTGGTGCATGCCTTTTATCCCAGCACTGGGGAGGCAGAGGCAGGAGGATTTCTGAGTTCGAGGCCAGCCTGGTCTACAGAGTGAGTTCCAGGACAGCCAGGACTACACAGAGAAACCCTGTTTCAAAAAACAAACAAACAAGCAAGCAAACAAACAAACAAACAAACAAACAATGGACTGAGAGTTCAGTCTATTGCATTGAGTTGGTAGCTTTCAGTAACATGTGGCAATTTATTTCATGATACAACTGAGATAGCAGCCTATGGGAGGAAATTAAAATGTGGATGTTCACAAATCAGTAAAACAACAAAAAAACCCACATCAAATCAGAAGAATATTTTCTTTAATAAAGCTTGTGTAACTTATTGACTCGTTGCTTAAACTTGAGGTTCTTACTATCTAAAAGACAATTAAAATACAGAAAGACTTGCATAGACTTTTCAAGCCTATGTAAAATGAAAGGCTATATAAAGGCAAACTTACAAATAGGAACTCACAGACAATTATTAAAATAAATTATTTTCATGAAAGGAGTGTTTTTGGAGTTAATTAACACAGGAGTAGAAAACTCTCCTTGATAGACAATTAGAGTCAGAATTTAAGCTATATTATTTCAAAACTGCTGATATTTTGCACTGTTCTCATGAGAAACAGTCAATATGCTCAATATGTGTTCTCACATTACTCTTGATCATGGCCAAGTATTTTAAATATATTTTTATTTAAAATGTAAATATAATATCCTCAATAGCATAGATATGAATCAGGCATTTGTGTAAGGCTCTTTCAACATTTGAGCAATACTGGAAAGATTTTTTTTTTTATTTTACATTTATAGAATCTTTTTTTTTTTTTCAACACAAACTGCTTTCATGTTGAGCAAATCTAGCAGGCAGTGAAACGTCCACAATTAGCTTAGAAAGTAATTTAATCATCACTATTCCATCTGAGGTGCAATCTTAGCAAGCAAGTGAGGTACTGGTCACTGGAGTTGGTTATTTCTGCTTCTCAGGGCTCTGTTTGCTGCTACAAAACGATGCATTAGAGGCAGCTGCTTGCAGAGAAGAGGTTGGGGAAAGAGGCACACAACTGTGCCAACATGTCTCCCAGCAGCACATTAAGCTTAAATCTGCTTTCATGATTTTCAGTTTTCTCTCCCTCATTTCAGGGCTCCCCTCAACCCTTCCACTTGTATATACTCTTCCCCACTAACATCCTCCACATACATATGTTTGCTGTGCTCTCCTTGTGGCATATCAAGAGCAGCAGTTTGTTTCTGCAGGACAATACACATGAATGACTTGTTTCAATTTTATCATTCGGTACACCCAGTCACTGGCTGCAGATGTGACCTTGACTTTGGATCTGGAGTTCTAGGTATAGTAGTATTATTGATCATCTTTCCTTCTTCCTCTAACTCTCTGGAGTATTTTAGATGTTTGTGAAGACAAATCCTAAAACTGAAAAGTTTTTTTTAACCCTTCTATTGGGAAATGTCTCCTTGATAACACTAAACAGTACACATTACCATTTAGTTTGTGTGCTGTGGTGACGCTCAGCAACCAGATCAACACACTGATCATCATTAGCACTCTAGATGCATCCCCCTGTTGGTACCTCTAAATAACTACCTACTGTCAGATTCTACAAACATCTCCACTTCATGAAGAATTTTGTTTCTTTTAATTTACTAACATATTGAGAAAGAAATCCTAATATTCACCTAATATTAGGATTTTTTACCATATTTATAAAAGCTGCCCAATCGTGTAGACTCTTACGTCTTACAGCAATATCATTCACGCAACATGACACATATTCTTTTGTGCAGTTTCATTTCTTTCATTTTATTGATGCAGAGTGTCCCATCATTTTCATTTAAGGTAACTTAATTTACCTAAATGTCAGTGCTAAGAAAATAATATTATATATGGATTTTCTCCTGGTTCTGAACCTAAAAGGATGATTGGTGGTTCATAAAACACACACATTTCTTATACTTAAAATGAAAAGTGAATCTGATTTCAAAATCTGTCTCACTGCTGCATCATTAGCAAGTTCTTTTTTTTCTTCTTCATTTACATTTCAAGTGTTATCCAGAAATTTCCCCATACCCTCCCCCCTCCCGGCCCTGCTCCCCTACCCACTCCCTCCCACATAATGGCCCTGGCGTTCCCCTGTACTGGGGCATATAAAGTCTGCATGACCAAGGGGCCTTTCTTCCCAATGATGGCCAACTAGGCCTTCTTCTTCCATATATTCAGCTAGAGACATGAGCACAGGGGGAACTAGTTAGTTCATGTTATTAGCACTCCACGCCTTTACCTAAATTCGAGTTGTCAAGCCTTATAACTTCAGTGACTCTGTTGGGTATACTTATGCTGACTTTGACTTTTCCTGGTTAACAATCATTAGCAGACAATGTTTTTTAACTTATATCTGATACAGATGTCTTATTAGAGTTCACTTCCCACTTGATTCATTTTCTTCTCACTTCTATTTTATAGGGATCATTAAGAATTCTCTAAATATTCTTTCAGTTATGATTACATTAAAACCATATTCTCATTTACACTTACAAACACTTCACATTGGCCCATTGTGAAAACGAGTTCTTAATTTCACTTTCAACTAAGCAAACATTTTGCTTTATGGCTATTACCTTGCCCTACTTAAGAAACAATATCCTATTTTTTGATGGACACATTAGTCTATATTAATTGAGAGAAATTTTACAACTGTTAGCTAAATGTGTAACTTCTAGAGATTCTTTCTCAAGACACAGTGTTTTTAGGTAACACCATTTCCATTATGAACAAATGATTGCTCCAGAATCACCTGTCACTGCTAGTAGCATTTCCTGGCATGGGCTGTATCACCCATGTTGGAATAGGTGTCTACACACACATGTCTGCTTCTGTTTCTGCTTCTGCTTCGGCTATTTAGCTATTCCTGCATAGACAGCACATTACCTCTCTACTGAAGTGCAATATTTAAGACTTGACTGTCTGATAGATTGAGTTCCTGCCCTTTGCTAGTCTTCAAGGAAAAGTGCAATGTCTATTGTTAGCATGGGACATATTGGTAACAAACACTGTCCATAGAGTTCAACAAAAGCTCCTGTTGGAATATTCCAGGAGGATGTAGTAAATCTAAAGGTATAAGTTTAAACCCTTCATGATACCTAGTTGTTCCTTCCATCAGCATGTTATGCGAATCAATATTCTTGCATTTTCATTAATTTTAGTCAGGAAATATTTTGTCTTCCCTTGCAGAAAATTTTGCAATGCAGTATGCTATGCTGAAAGACATTGTTTTTCATTGTAATTTTTTTCTCTTGGTTATAAAATTAAATTGTTTTGCATATTTTGATTTCTATCCTGGTATGTAGCACTGTGTTGATTTTAATTGAGTTACTATTCACATATGAATATTCACGGGCAATAAGTATTTTCTTTCTTCCTGTTGGGACAGTGTTAGAGGGAAGAATAGCAGAGCACCGATGACATGGAAAGGCAATGTGAAAACAGAGGTGGCCGTGGATTAGGTAGGGCTTTGGAAATCAATACAGAGTTGTGAGGGAATGATGTGGAATGTTAGAAAGACCATAAGAAATTGTGTGTAAAACCTAGGTGTATGTGTTTATACATATAACTTAAATAAAGTTATGACACGTAGGTTGACAATGACCTTCCCAAGAGCCATACTAAGGTGACAAAAATCCCTTTCTCTTGTTGATCAGGAGACTCTAAGATACTCTCAAAACAATATAGACTGCTAATGTTACTGCTGAAATTCATGTTAGTGAATACACAAGACATTTCAGCACAGGACTTTAGAAGATTCAAACTGGACCTGACCTGAAATCCTCCTTCCTGAGGAATAGCTTTCACAGCATGGAAGGGGCCGAGAGAGCTTCCTAGGGAGGAACACAAGCAAAAATCCCAACTAGCAGTGATATCTACAAACAATAGCAATAAACAATATTGCAATATCTCTAACATTAGAATAGTAGCACTCATATCTTGAAAATAAACATAAGCTTTCTCAATGGAATTAAGCATTGGTACACAGAAAGGAAATAAATCATGCCTCATACCTGAAATCTGATTTATTTTAAAGGATCATTGATGCCTAGACCCAGCTGGTATATCTACAACACAGCTCTTTCACCAAAGGCTCAGAAAAAGATCATGAGAAAAAAAAGGAAGAAAGATGTTAAGAGCTACAGGACCTAGAAATCTCTTATGAAATTGTATCCCCTGGAATTTACATGGAAATTTCAAGATTTATATGCCAAAAGTGTGGCTGCCTTAGCAAGATCTCAACAAGGACATTAGTAGACATGCTAGTGTGTTCTTAGCCATTCTGTCTGGGATGGGATGAAATATCAAAGTTCTGTTGATTAGCATCTACCTTGTGGCTAAAGAATTTAAACACTTTTTAGATGTTTCTAAACATTTCTTTTTTATTTCTTTGTTCATATCCATAGCCTATTTTTTTTAGTTCTGTCATATATTTTTCATGACATTTCCAGTTTTGTTTCTTATATATTCTGCATATCAATCCTCTGTCAAAGATTCTCTATCACGTTAGGGATCTCTTCTTCACTCAATTGATTGCTTCCACCTGTCAATTATTTTAATTCCTGGCCAAATGAGGTCCTATTCCAAAAAGCCCTTTCCTGCACCTATATATTGTAGAGTACTTACTATCCATATTCTTTCGTAGATTAACACTTCTCAACCTGAGGGCTATGACACCCCCACAGATGTCTCATATCAGATATCTTGCATACCAGATATTTATGGCATGATTCATAACAATAAAAAATCAGAGAATTGACATAGCAAGGAAGTAATTGTATTATTGGTGGTCACCATAACATGAGGATCAGAGTTAAAGTGAAACAGCACAGGTGACTGAGTACCAGTCTTCTAGATGTTTCACTGTTTCAGCTTTTACAGTGAGATTTAGATCTTGGAGTTGATGGTTGTTCAGAAATAGTTATAGATATAATTTTATCTTTCTTTGTTTGGACATCTGATTTTCAACGCACAATATGTTAAAAAAGTATGTTAAAAAAAAAAAAAAAACGGGCAGTGGTGGCACAAACTTTTAATCTTAGTACTTGTTAGGCAGAGGCAGGCGGATTTCTGCGTTTGAGGCCAGCCTGGTCTACATAGTGAGTTCCAAGACAGCCAGGGCTACACAGAGAAACCTTGTCTCTAAAAATACCAAAATAAATAAATAAATAGATAGGTAGGTAGATAAATAGATAAATAGATGATAAATAGATAAAATTTAAAAAATAAAAGAGGTATCTTTTCTCCATTTTATATTTTGTCACCTTTATCAAATATTAGGTGGTTGCACCTACAATCACTTATTTTGCTCTTCTATTTTTCCATTGTCTACACATCAGATTTTAGTAAGTAATATGCTGGCTTTATTACTAAATATGTATAATGTACCTTGAAACCTGGTATGGTAATATCTCCAACATTATTTTCAGACTTGCTGTGCTTATGTAGGATTTTTTGTGGCTCCATATGTATACGAGGGCATTAATCTTATGTCTGTGATGCTATGGGGAGTTTGATTTGGATTACATTATTGTGAATTGCTTTTGGTCAGAGACAGAAAAATTGTAAGAGCCAGAAGAATTAAGAAGCCTACTGGGAGATTGTGTCTGCTATATATGACAGGCAAAATGCATCTATGAAATTTCAACTATATACTTGTTTAAGTAAGACCATAACAGTAATAACACTGGTGGGCATTCCAATTTCATTGCAGTAAATATCATAGGTCTTAAATCTAAAGGAAAAACTATTGGTAAATAATGACTAGAGAGAGAGAGAGTCTGTCTTCCCTAGGAATAAGTAACCAAATTGCATATCCAATAACAAGTTGTCCTAAAAAAAGAAAAACTTACTTAAAAGCAAAACTAAATGAACTCAGCAGATGTGTATGTCTGTGTAGAGGGCCGAGCCCGAGTCAGCTCAGGCACCATTCTAAGATGGCGCCTACATCCTGTTAGAGCTAGTAAACAACCCCGAAGACATCCTGTTTCCACCCCAGAGCTAGTAAACAACCCAAAAGCGCATGTGCCTGCTGCTTAACCACCACCCAGCCTGGGGCTTTACATGAGTGATGGCCCAGCAGCCAATCCGGTTAAGACACGCCTCCTCCTTGGCTATATAAGCCAAGGCTTTTCCGGGCTCTGGGTCTTCCTCTTTCAAGGCTTCAATAAAGCAGTCTGTAGAAGGATCCTGGCATTCCTGTGTTTTCCTGCTGGCAGGAAGTTAGCGCGATGCACAGCTGGTGCCGAAATCCGGGACACTGGGAACCTCACCATCAAGGGTACCAAGGAAGACCCTCAGGTGACGGAGCAGGATTCAGAACTACAGGAATTGGGGGAGTTCCGAGAGGCATGCACCCTGTATTCTTAGGGATTGATTTGTCTAACTTTACGCAGGCAGGAGAAGCTGCTCAGCATTGTTTTTGTAGCAACTCTTGGCTTTATACTCTTGCTACATTGTTTCCACCGTTCCTGCCTAATGGAAGGGAAACAGTATCATCAGTGCAAGCTAGTCAGGATGCCCTAGAAGAATTATAGGAAAGGCTATCAGAAAAGGAATCCGGAAGGTGCCAAAAGGAAAAGAGTAACAGGGACATGTCCAAGCAAAAAGGCCCTTCCCGAGTGGAGAAGGCTCAGGAAGAGAGAAATAAGGGAATATGCCCTTGGGAGAAAAACAGAAAAAAGAGGAGAAAAAAAAAAAAAAACCCAGAGAATGCAACGGGTGCTGTTACAGCAAGCCTTCCCAGTGTTTGAGGCTACTGAGGGGGCCAGAGTCCTTGCATGGGTAGAATACATTCAAATCAAGGAGCTTACTGAATCAGCTAATAAGTGTGGGATTCTTAGGAGAAATAAGGTAATTGGATTGGGAGAATAGATCCGGAAAAACCCAAGAAAAGGGGAAGGTGGATTTTTCAGAAATTCCCTGGGGACGCCTAGGTGAATTTTCTCTGGAACTCAGAGAACTTTTTCTATGTACGATGCATTGTTTGTCTATGTGTGTATTTGTGTTCGTGTCTTGTCTGGTTGATTGGCTGTTTTGTGTTTTGTGTAGAAAAAGGAGATGGCTGACTATACTATGCTTTACGGTAAACCTCTGGGAATAGGATCTAAGCTAAAACAAAAAGTATTAACAAAGGAAACTTAAAATAGTGGTTAAGTGGTTAAGAATTCTCAAGTAAACTGTAAGATTTAAAGGAACATTCCAGGCTTGTTTGCTTAATTTTTAAAGGGTTATTATTGATTAAAAGGTTTGTTTTTTTCCTTTTCACCCTGGTAATTACAGCTAATAGTCTTACATTATGTAAGAAATTTTTATTATCTTTGCTTCAAATGAAGGAAGCTAAGAGTTTGAATCTTTCAGTGTATGCTGTCCCTAAGTGGAAAGTTTTTGTCAGTAGCTATTTCAAATTTTTGCACTCAACTTTAAAGTTCTGGGAAGTAATACTTACTTCATAAAAGAGCCTGGCTAGCCCAGTAGAGCATCAGACTTTTAACCTGAGAGTCCAGGGTTCAAGTCCCTGTTCTGGCAAAAAAGTTTCAGAGGCAATATTTAGGGTTTGAGTTATGCTAGAAAATTGTGGTACAAAAAAATCTAAGAAAGAAATATTGATTCGCTTCAAAATTTTATTTTCAAAAGCTTCTAGGAGATTTTATTTCGCTAAGACCTCACTTAGAATCTTAAGATGACTCAAACCTTTGTTGGGTATTATCTAAAAAAGACACAAGCTAATTTGTAAATATGAAAGACGTCACAGAAATTTTAAAAAGCCTTTTATGATTGATATTAATTATAATTTATGGATATTAATACTAGCTATTCTTTTTAATCATGACTATTGAATGTGAAATCATTCTTTACCTCAAATTTTAAGGGCTACTGTGGTGCTAATTAAGAATTATAAAGTAAATTCTCAGATATTAGAAAATAAAATTAAAGTTGTGTCTTAAAAACCTGACAAAGTGTTAGCTTCTCATTCCAAACGGCAATAAGTTTGGTTATAATTACTCCTTAAGAGAAACAACTAAAAGTGTTATTGCCTATGTTAAAAAATTTTTTGGTGTTTGGCATTCAGACTTATATGAATGCTGGAGCTGACTTTAATAGTGAGCCATGTGAAACAATTTAATGTTGTCCATGTGACAGAGAATTTTAATAGTTCTCTAAGATAAACAATTTTTGGCTATTAAAATTTAAATTTTAAAAACCAGGGGCAGGCTGCAGTGAATTTCAAAATTAAAGGAGGATTAATGCTGGTAAATCAGCGCATAGATTTGGTGTAAGAACAAATTGATCCGTTGTGGCAGTTGGCCCAGCTGGGTTGTGAATGCAAGTTAATGGGCCTGTGTATCACCTCCATTCAATATGAAAATTTTACATATGCAGCTAACTTGTCTAAGGTTTTGTCTAGACATCTATTACAGAATTGGACTGCTGGTTTTGACGATGCCCTCCGAGGACTGCAATTTGCCATTACTCAAGTTAATTCTACACGCCTGGACCTGTCAATGACGGAAGGCTTTTCCACATGGATCTCATCGGCCTTTTCTTACTTTAAGGAATGGGTGGGAGTGGGACTTTTTGCTATTATTTTTGGATGCGTTGTCTTATTTTTACTATGGATGGTTTGCAGGCTAAAATCTCAACAAAAACATGACAAGGTGGTGATTGCTCAGGCGCTTCCTGCATTGGAGCAAGGAACTGCTCCAGATATTTGGCTCTCTATGTTAAGGAAATAAAAATAATAACAAGTCATGGCACTCACCCTAGAATAATTTTGCAGATAAGGATTGTTGCTTGGTTGCTCTATGGAAACATATGCTAGACCAACCTAAGACAGGGATCTATTGGTGAATGTTTTTCCCAGTGACGGGTAAGGCTAGCAATGGATGTCCATAGTAACCTAGTCAGTTGTTCCTTAGCCCCTGCACACCAGAGGACTTAGTTCCATTGCACCTGGTGGGGTAAGGAAGACATGTTTATAAGCCTTTGATCGCTTAGGCCCCTAACAATAGGACCTTAGCCGAATCAGGCCATGTTAGTATAAGCAACATCCAAGCATTGCAATGTCTAGGCCAGACCTTGTTCAAACAAAACAAAAAGGGGGAGATGTAGAGGGCCGCGCCCGAGTCAGCTCAGGCACCATTCTAAGATGGCGCCTACATCCTGTTAGAGCTAGTAAACAGCCCCGAAGACATCCTGTTACCACCCCCTGTACAGAGCTAGTAAACAACCCAAAAGCACATGTGCCTGCTGCTTAACCACCGCCCAGCCTGGGGCTTAACATGAGTGATGGCCCAGCAGCCAATCAGGTTAAGACACGCCTCCTCCTTGGCTATATAAGCCGAGGCTTTTCCGGGCTCTGGGTCTTCCTCTTTCAAGGCTTCAATAAAGCAGTCTGTAGAAGGATCCTGGCAGGAAGGTAGCGCGACACACATGTCTGCATGTTTGTTTGCAGGTATATGAATGTGTGTGTGTGTGTGTGTGTGTGTGTGTGTGTGTGTGTGTGTATAACAATGGCAACTAAAATAAAGAAGCCATGAATTTAAAAAGAAACAAGAGCACTGAAGAAGAGAAATGGGAGAGGAAATTCATCCCAATACAGTATTATGTACAAAATTCTTTAAAAATATAAAACATGCATACATAAAAGATAATGTATTAAAATGTGAGATATCTTCATAACTTTTGGGTTTGTTGGTTAACATTTAAAAATATGTGTTCTTAATGGAGTAGCTTTGCAAAGTTGTCTGGACAACTGTCAGAAAATAATACCTAATTCTGTAATTTTTCCCAAGGCCTAGCCAAATCTTCATTTCAGAAGGTAATAATTTTGCTAGCTCTTACAGTGATGTACTTCAAACTCTGAGTAATTCCTCCAAAAAATGATACAGTCAACAAATAATTATTGAATGATTAAAAATTAAATGTCAATATACAAGATGTTTAACATAGTGTTGGGAATTAGTTAAGAGTTATATAAATGATAAGCATTATACAATTATTTTTTATGAATCCAAGATAATAGCAATCATCTATTGTCCATCTCCAGGAACAACTACTAGGCTTATCCTCTTAAGCTTTCTAACATATTTCAAATAGTTTTTTTTTTCTTTTTTTAAAACATATTTTCTTTATTTACATATCAAATGCTATCTTGAAAGTACCCTATACTCTCCCCCCACCTTACTCCCCTACCTACCCACTGGCACTTCTTGGCCCTGGCATTCCCCTGTACTGGTGCATATAAAGTTTGCAAGACCAAGGGGCCTGTCTTCCCAATGATGGCCAACTAGGCCATCTTCTGCTACATATTCAGTTAGAAGCTGTGGGGGTACTGGTTAGTTCATATTGTTGTTCCACCTATAAGGTTACAGAACCCTTCAGCTCCTTGGCTACTTTCTCTAGTTCCTCTATTGGGGGCCCTATGTTCCATCCAATAGCTGCCTATAAGCATCCACTTCTGTATTTGCCAGGCAATGGCATATCCTCACTCAAGAAAGCTATATTAGGGTCCTTTCAGCAAAATCTTGCTGTCATATGCAATAGTGTCTGCCTTTGATGGCTGATTATAGGATGGATAGCTGGGTAGGGTAGTTTCTTGATGGTCCATCCTTTCCTCTTAGCTCCAAACTTTGTCTCTGTAACTCCTTCCATGGGTGTTTTGTTCCCTGTTCTAAGGAGGAATGAAGTATCCACACTTTAGTCTTCGTTCTTGATTTACTTCTGTTATTGCAAAATGAATCTTGGGTATTCTAAGTTTCTAGGCTAATATCCACTTAATCAGTGAGTGCATATAAAGTGACTTCTTTTGTGATTGGATTACCTCTTAAAGATGATATCCTCCAGATAGATCCATTTGCTCAAGAATTCTGAAAAATCATTGTTATTAATAGCTGAGTAGTACTGCATTGTGTAAATGTACCTCATTTTCTGTATCCATTCCTCTGTTGAGGGACACCTGGGTTCTTTCAAACTTCTGGTTATTATAAAAAAGCTGTTATGAACATAGTGGAGCATGTGTCCTTATTATCAGTTGGAACATCATCTGGGTATATGCCCAGGAGAGGTATTGCTGGATCTTTCTGTAGTATTGAGGAACCACCAGACAGATTTCCAGAGTGATTGTACCAGCTTGCAATCCCACCAACAATGAAGGAGTGTTCCTCTGTCTCCACATCCTCAACAGCATCTGCTATCACCTGAATTTTTGATCTTAGCCATTCTGACTGGAGTGAGGTAGAATTTCAAGGTTGTTTTGATATGCATTTCCCGATGATTAAGGATGTTGAACATTTTTTCAGGTGCTTCTCAGCCATTTTTTTTTCAACTTTTATTAGATATTTTCTTCATTTACATTTCAAGTGTTATCCAGAAAGTTCCCTGTATCTTCCCCCCTCCCGGCCCTGCTCCCCTACCCACCCGCTCCCACCCATTGGCCCCAGCATTCCCCTGCATTGGGGCATATAAAGTCTGCATAACCAAGGGGCCTCTCTTCCCACTGATGGCCAACTAGGCCATCCTCTTCTATGTATGCAGCTAGAGACGCGAGCCCATGGGGTACTAGTTAGTTCATGGTTATTCTTCCACCTATTGGGTTGAAGACCCCTTCAGCTCCTTGGGTACTTTCTCTAGCTCCTTCTTCCTTGGGAACCCTGTGTTCCATCTAATAGCTGACAGTGAGCTTCCACCTCCATGTTTGCCAGGCATTGGTATATTTTCCCCTGAGACCTCTATATCCGGGCCCTTTCAGCACCATCTTGCTGGCATATACTATAGAGTCTATGTTTGGTGNGTGTTCCCCTTTCTCCACATCCACGCCAGCAACTGTTGTCACCTGAATTTTTGATCTTAGCCATTCTTACTGGTGTGAGGTGGAATCTCAGGGTTGTTTTGATCTGCATTTCCCTGATGATTAAGGATGTTGAGCATTTTTTCAAGTGCTTCTCAGCCATTTGGTATTCCTCAGTTGAGAATTCTTTGTTTAACTCTGTTCCCCACTTTTTAATGGGGTTATTTGAATTTCTGGAGTCCAGCTTCTTGAGTTCTTTGTATATATTGGAAATTCGTAGTCTCCTATTTGATATAGGATTGGGAAAGATCCATTCCCAATCTCTTGGCCTTTTTGTCTTATTGACAGTGTCTTTTGCCTTACAGAAGCTTTGCAATTTCTTTTTTTTTTTCTTTTCAATTTTTTATTAGATCTTTTCTTAATTTACATTTCAATTGCTATCCCAAAAGTTCCTTCCCCCCTCCCTCTCCCCCCTCCCCCCTCCATGCTCCCCTGCACAACCACTCCCACTTCTAGGCCCCGGCATTCCCCTGTATTGGAGCATATAAAGATTGCAGTACCAAGGGGCCTCTCCTCTCAATGATGGCTGACTAGGCCATCTTCTGCTATACATGGAGCTAGAGACAGGAGTTCTGGGGGTTCTGGTTAGTTCATATTGTTGTTCCTCTTCTAGGGTTGCAGATCCCTTCAGCTCCTGGGGTTCTATCTCTAGCTTATCCAATGTGGGCCCCATGCTCCCTCTTATGGATGACTGTATGCTCCACTATGTTCATAGCAGCCTTATTGATAATAGCCAGAAGCTGGAAAGAACCCAGATGTTCCTCAACAGAGGAATGGATACAGAAAATGTGGTACATTTACACAATGGAATACTATTCTGCTATTAAAAAAATGAATTTATGAAATTCTTGAGCTTTGCAATTTCATGAGGTCCCATTTGTAATTTCTTGATCAGACAGCACAAGCCATTGCTGTTCTGTTTAGGATTTTTTTTTCCCCAGTGCCCATATCCTTGAGGATTTTCCCCACTTTCTCCTCTATAAACTTCAGTGTCTCTGGTTTTATGTGGAGGTCTTTGATCCACTTAGACTTGAGCATTGTACAAGGAGATAAGAAGTCTAAGTGGATCAAAGACCTCCACATTAAACCAGAGACACTGAAATTCATAGGGGAGAAAGTGGGGAAAACCCTGGAAGATATGGGCACAGGGGTAAAATTCCTAAACAGAACACCAATGGCCTCTGCTTTAAGATCACAAATTGACAAATGGGACCTTATAAAATTGCAAAGCTTCTGTAAAGCAAAAGATACTGTCAATAAAACAAAAAGGCCACCAACGGATTGGGAAAGAATTTTTACCAATCTTAAATCTGATAGGAGACTAATATCCAATATTTACAGAGAGCTCAAGAAGCTGAAGGCCAGAAATTCAAATAACCCCATTAAAAAATGGGGTACAGAGCTAAACAAAAATAATCAACTGAAGAATGCAAAGGGCTAAGAAGCACCTTAAAAAATGTTCAAAATCCTTAATCATCAGAGAAATGCAAATCAAAACAACACTGAGATTCCACCTCACACCAGTCAGAATGGCTAAGATCAAAAATTCAGGTGACAGCGGATGCTGGCGAGGATTTGGAGAAAGAGGAACACTCCTTCATTGCTGGTGGGATTGCAAGCTGGTACAACCACTCTGGAAATCAGTCTGGTGGTTTCTCAGAAAACTGGACATAGTACTACCAGAAGATCCAGCAATACCTCGCCTGGGCATATACCCAAAAGATATTCCAACTGGTAACAAGGACACATGCTCCACTATGTTCATAGCAGCCTTATTTATAATAGCCAGAACCTGGAAAGAACCCAGATGTCCCTCAACAGAGGAATGGATACAGAAAATGTGGTACATTTACACAATGGAGTACTACTCAGCTATTAAAAACAATGAATTTATGAAATTCTTGAGTAAATGGATGTATCTGGAGGATATCATCCTGAGTGAGGTAACCCAATCACAAAAGAAGTCACTTAATATGTACTCACTGATAAGCGGATATTAGCCCAGAAATCTAGAATACCCAAGATAAAAGTTCCAAAACATAAGAAAATCAAGAAAGACCAATGCGTGGATATTTCACTCCTCCCTAGAATAGGGATTAAAATATACATGGAAGGATGTGCAGAGACAAAGCTTGGAGCTAAAATGAAAGGATGGACCATCCAGAGAGTGCCACACCCCGGTAGTCCATCACATAATCAGCCATCAAATGCAGACACTACTGCATACACCAGCAGGACATTGCTGAAAGGACCCTGATATAGCTGTCTCCTGGGAGGCGTTGACAGTTCCTGACAAATACAGAAGTGGATTCTCACAATCATCTATAGGGCAGAACACAGGGTCCCCGATGTAGGAGCTAGAAATAGTACCCAAGAGCTGTAGGGGTCTGCAACCCTATAGATGAAATAACAATATGAACTAATCAGAACCCCCAGAGCTCATGTCTCTAGCTGCATATGTATTAAAAGATGGCCTAGTTGGCCATTATTGGGGAAGAAAGGCCCTTGGTCTAGCAATGTTTATAGGCCCTGGTACAGGGGAATGCCAGGGCCAAGAAGTGGAAGAGGGAGGGGAGGGGAGCAGGGCTGGGGAGGATATAGGGGACTTTTGGATAACATTTGAAATGTAAATGAAGAAACTCTCTTAAAAAAAAAAAAAAAAGAATGGATCAATTTGAATTCTTCTACATGATAATCGCCAGTTGTGCCAGCACCATTTGTTGTAAATGCTCTCTTTTTTCCACTGGATGGTTGTAGCTCCCTTGTCAAAGATAAAGTGACCAAAGGTGTGTGGATTCATTTCTGGGTCTTCAATTCTATTCCATTGATCTACCTGTCTGTTGGTGTACCAGTACCATGCAGTTTTTATTACAATTGCTCTGTAGTACAGCTTGAGGTCAGGCAAGGTGATTCCACCAGATATTCTTTTATTGTTGAGAAAAGCTTTTGCTTTCCTAGGTTTTTTGTTATTCCAGATGAACTTGCAAATTTTCCTTTCTAACTCAGTGAAGAATTGAGTTGGAATTTTGATGGGGACTGCATTGAATCTGTAGATTGCTTTCTGCAGTATAGACATTTTGACTATATTAATCCTGCCAATCAATGAGCATGGGAGATCTTTCCATCTTATGAGATCTTCAATTTATTTCTTCAGAGGCTTGAAGTTCTTATCATACAGATCTTTCACTTCCTTAGTTAGAGTCACATGAAGGTATTTTATATTATCTGTATGTGAAGGGTGTTGCTTCACTAAATTCTTTCTCTGCTCCTTTATCTTTTGTTTAGGGAAAGGCCATTGATTTGTTTGAGTTCATTTTATATCCAGCTACTGCACTAATGCTGTTTATTAGGTTTAGGAGTTCTCTGGTTGAATTTTTAGGAACACTTAAATATTCATTTTCATCTACCCCTAATATCTGTAGGTTTGGTCGTCTCATTGTGTCCTGGATTTCCTGGGTGTTTTGAGTTAGGATCTTTTTGTTTTTTCCATTTGTTTAAATTTTATTTTATTATTATTTTTTTATTGTGCCCATGTTCTCTGTGGAATCTTCTGCACCTTAGATTCTCTCTTCCATCTCTTGTAATCTGTTGCTGATGCTCTCATCTATGATTCCTGATTTCTTTCCTAGTGTTTTTATTTTCTGAGTTGTCTCTCTTTGGGTTTTCTTTATTGTTTCTATTTCCCTTTTAGGTCTTGGATGGTTTTATTCAATTCCATCACTTGTTTGGTTGTGTTTTCCTCTAATTCTTTAATGGAGTTTTGTGTTTCCCCTTTAAGGACTTCTACCTGTTTAGAGGTGTTTTCCTCTTATTCTTGTTTGTTTGTTTGTTTGTTTTTTGAGACAGGGTTTCTCTGTGTAGCCCTGGCTGTCCTGAAACTCACTTTGTAGACCAGGCTGGCCTCGAACTCAGAAATCTGCCTGCTTTAAGAGCTTCTACCTGTTTAGCAGTGTCTGGAGCCTGAAACTGGGGTCTGTCCCAGAAGCTGTGTTGCTCCTGCCTGCCCCAGAAGATGTCTGCTTCTGTAGTCTGCTCACTCACCATCAGCAGTAAGGGAGCTGATCCGAGCACACTGGTTTCAGAGGGACCAGGGAAATGAGATGGCTCCCTCACTTGCTCTGGGGGTCACAGCCCTCCCGGGTGGTCATCTCTCCTCTGGTGGGAAAGGTGCCTGGATGTCTGCAGCCCAAATCAAGGCCTGTCCCAGAAGCTGTATTGCTTCTGCCTGTCCCAGAATCTGTGTGGCTTCTGCAGTCTGCACTCTCACCTGAGCAGACTGTTGTCAGAGGGACCTGGGAGACAAGATGGCTCCCTCACCTGCTGGGGGTGGGGTCTGAGCCCTCTTGTCTGGAGCCTGAAATGAAGGTCTGTCCCAGAAGCTGTGTGCTTCTGCAGTCTACTCACTCACCTTCTGCAGTCCACAAGCTGATCTGCGCACACTAGTCTCAGAGAGACAAAATGGCCATATTTCAAATAGTTATCCCAAGTCTCTAAGTATACATATATGGACTTATATCTAAAAAAGTGACACAGGAATTATTAATCATTTTCACTTTATGTTAAACCAGAGTATTTTACTCTGTAACAGTACAGGTAAATATAATGTGGGGATCTTCAGTAACCTCCTTGGATAGTTATGATTTGTGAACAGAGGCCAGCAGTGGTGGCGCATGCCTTTAATCCCAGCACTTGGGAGGCGGAGGCAGGTGGATCTCTGAGTTCGAGGCCAGTCTGATCTACAGAGTGAGTTCCAGGTTTCTACACAGAGAAACTGTGTCTCGAATAAACAAAAACAAAAACAATTAATAATAATAATAATTAATAATAAGTTGTGAAGAGAATTTAAAGATAGCATGGATACATATAACACTGCCATATACATACAAATATAGAACAGAAATATTTAAGGCTTAGTTTTCAGTCATATCATAACATTGTTGTTGTGTTACAAGAGAATTGATGGGTCTTTGGGAAAGTTTTAGCACCAATGAAATTATCCTCAAAAACAATTACCAATCACTGGCCAAGTATCAGGGACATGGTTTAGTGGTTGGCAGCTTTCCTCCTATACTCAGTGCCCTTGGTTAGATCTATACACCCACAAACTGTAAAGAAACAAAAATAGTGCTAGTGACCATTGTAAATTCTGACTGAATACTAAGATTTGAATTGCTACCCTATATATTTGACATGTCTGATGTTATAATTGTACTCACTGAAAAGATTACATTCATGAATATAAATACCCACATAAATCGGCACTGTGAATTGTATCTGTCTATCTATCTATCTATCTATCTATCTATCTATCTATCTATCTATCTGCACATATGTATGTATGTATATATATATATATGTGTGTGTGTGTGTGTGTGTGTGTGTATGCATATATGTATTTGTATATATGTATATATGTATATATGTATTTATATATGTACATTTATATATGTATGTATATATATGTATACATGTGCATGTGTGTATATTAATATATGTGTACCTATGTCTGTGTATATATATATATATATATATATATATATATATATATATATACATATATATATGTATATTAGTATGTCTATGAAAATTTATAATAGTTACATGTGTCCTTTGCACATATGTACATAAAACTAGATTATCAGGCACAAAGATTCATGTACTAAAATGTACTCTTGTGTTGCAAAAATGTACTTTGAATGTATACAACCTGAAGTCAAATCTATTGTATCTGTTTGATTTTAAACTTTTAAACTTTTCAAACTAGTTTAACTTTGTCTTAAAATCTTAATTTTAAATAAGATCATTGCAATAAATGGACACAGACAACATATACAATTATACCTAATGAATCTTCCCTGCATAAATGTCTTTCTAAAGACCAATATTTTGATATTTATTGTAATAAAATAGTCTTACTTTCTTAAAATTAACAAATTTAATTGAGCCAGAAATTTGAGGCAAAGTCTATTGTTTACTTTCTAGCATAAATGGGATACCAGACAGAAGCAAAACTTAGCTTTTGTATGAGCTCAAAGAGAATTATAAATACATGTGCGTGTGTGTGTGTGTGTGTGTGTGTGTGTGTGTGTGTGTATTTATATGTGTGTGTGTGTGTGTGTGTGTGTGTGTGTGTATTTTTTTTCCTTGCTATAGTAATTGAATAGTAACCAGGAAGATGTTAGTGCAATTCATCAAATCATTGCATATAACTTAACAAGTGATAGTATTGTCTTCTCACAATGTATTTACTCAAGTTTCCCACACAAAGACTCAAAATTTTCACCTAAAAATGATCCAAAGTTAGCAGAAATATTACATTGCCTATGAGTACTTGACAATACCCACAAGCCAGCTTCCCTTCTGATAATCCTATTTTATTTTAATAAATATCAAGATATTGGTCTTTAGAAAGACTTTTAAACATGAAAGATTTATTAGTTGTAAATTTATATGTGTTATGGTTCTATTGATTGTACCCTTTTTTGATTATAAAAATTAAATCCACTAAGATTTTAAGACAAAGATAAGCTAGTTTAATTTTTGGTGTATTTTACTTTCCCTTTCAAATACCACTATTTGAAAGCTCTTCACACAATCAACTTATTTCTCCTAAAATATTCAGGCCATTTTTAATTAAACCATCCTGCATTTCATATAACAGGTCCATTCCCCTCTGTCCTTTGTGAATGGTCACCCAGCTGCTTATTAACAGCACCAGAGATGATTGAGGACAGCTTTATTTCTTGGTTTAAAATCATTATTAAAGAATGTTCTACCGCTAAGTGTAAAGATTGGGATTCCTATAGCATCATTCAGTGTTCTACACTTCTACAATACTTATTATCACATGAAAAGATCATTTTTCTGGATAATTTTATGTTTACCTAATGCAAATTTCAAATATTTATCATTTGATATTATCATGAATATTTCTTAGCTAGTTTCACACTTAAAATATAATATCCTTGTTGATAAAATAAACTATAATTTAGTTTCCCAAAGATGTTCTTGGTAAGAAACATAAGAATATCTGGGGACTATAAGTACAAAAAATTCATTCCATGAATGTGGCTAACCTAATCTGTCCAGTAGCAGGCCTTCTTTGGTCCATTGTCTGCATGTGTAACACAGCTTTAACTCAACCAATGGAAAAAAAGTGCCCCGCAGGGCCAGAAGGTGCCAGAACCCCTGTCCTGGTCTTTCTTTTCTTTCTTTCTTTCTTTCTTTCTTTCTTTCTTTCTTTCTTTCTTTCTTTCTTTCTTTCTTTTTTCCTTCCATTTTTTAATTAGATATTTTCTTAATTTACATTTCAAATGCTATTCCGAAAGTCCCCTCCGCCTCCCCCCTCCATGCCCCCCTGTCCACCCACTCCCACTTCTTGGCCCTGGTGTTCCCCTGTATTGGGGCATATAAAGATTGCAGTACCAAGGGGTCTCTTTTCCCAATGATGGTCGACTAGGCCATCTTCTGCTACATATGGAGCTAGAGACACGAGTTCTGGGTGTTCTGGTTAGTTCATATTGTTGATCCTCTTCTAGGGTTGCAGACCCCTTCAGCTCCTGGGGTTCTATCTCTAGCTTCTCCATTGTAGGCCCTGTGTTCCCTCTTATAGATGATTATGAGCATCCACTTCTGTACGAGACAGCTATATCAGGGTCCCTTAAGTAGGCACTAGCTGTCCTATGTCATAGTGTCTGAGTTTAATGACTGAATATGACAATGTGTTGGTTCTCTATGGATAAATGAAGAGTGTTGAGTTTACCAGAGTGCTTTGCTTGGTGTGGTGACTTATTACTTTCACATAATGCTAATGGACAGTACTACTAATATTTTGAATGAAAATCAGCTCATTAGTATTTCTGAAAGTGTTACTGGTTTTATAAACTTCTATACCTAATATTTTCCTTTGTTTTTGATATTATAATCTTACCTACCTTCAAACCCTGCTTAGTCCACATAGTTACTTGCATGCTATTCTTTTAACCCATTTGTTTTTGTCTAAGAACTAATTTTAACTGAAAATACACTTTATTTCATTAATATATTTATCATTAACATGTTCAACATATCTCACAGTTTTACCACTGAGGGAGGAGTGCAGCATTGTGGGGCATTTCAGTGGGATCTGGCATCAGATCAATAAAGGTCTTTCAGCTTCTGCGTCCTTTATGCTTTCACCTTAGGCAAATAAATATGTACAAAAAACATTTTAAAACTATTACATGTGCAAAACCAACTAGCTGTGCAGTGTTTATCCATTCTGGAGGCCCATTAAACAGTTATTAAGTAAAAAGGAATGAGATAGAGGTAACAAACTGCCTAGGGAAATGACCAACAATGAATAAGATTTTAATGAATGTCACTCTTCCCACTTCCACTTTCATTGTTGCCCTGGTGCTATTTCTTCTTCCTCATATGTGCCATTATCTCAATAGGCAATTCTCTTGTATTTTACAACCACAATCTAAATTGAAAAGTGTGTGCTTTCCTCGTTTGAATTAGTGTTGTCCTTTTTAAACATTTGAGAGCTCCCCTTACTGTGTATTGCTTTCTAGTCTGTTGTACTTTTCAAAGATAATGTTTTCCACGTTCTACTGAGGACACCATCTTTACTAATGTACCATGTGTTCCTACGAGATAACATAAAGTGTACTTTAGAGATGGTGACATGATGGAGAAACAAACCACTGAAGACACTTAAGTATAAAATGAAATCATAGAGATTTTGGTGTAGTTCATGGCAAAAAAAAAAAAAAAAATAGAAGATAGAGGATTAATAGGGACTGATGATAAAGAACATTAAAGTTGTAAATCTATCACATATTTTGGGGCTCATATTTTAAAAAATTATGAGCATGATATAGTTACATTAAATTTACAATATGTGTCAGGTGTGGGGTCTGCCCTTAAGTGGTTTACATACCAAATGAGACTCAGTTTAAAGGAGCTGAAGCAATTTGCAACCCCATAGGAAGAACAAAAATATCAACCAAGCAGATCCCCCAGGGTCTAAACCACCAACCAAGGAGTACACATAGAAGGACTCATGGCTCCAGTCATAAATGTAGCAGAGGATGGCCTTGTTGGCCATCAATGGGATAAAAGTCCCTTGATCCCATAAAAGCTTGATGCCCCAGTATAGGGGAATTCCAGGTCAGGGAGTCAGGAGTGGGTGGGCAGGTGGAGGCACACCCTCATAAAAGCAAGAGGAGAGGGACTGAATAGAGGGTTTCAGGTGGGAGGGGTATCAGGAAAGAGGATAACATTTGAAAAGTAAATAAATAAAATATCCAATTTAAAGGAAAACTTAAAAGAAATGAATTTTTCATTTGTTAGTAGATATCACTTAGAAATATCTTCTGAGTGATATCACAACCTTTCTGAATACTAGGACCCCCATCCAGCTTAGGCCTGTGCATGCTCTTTATGTGCTGTCATGTCTCTGTGGGTTCATTTGATCATTAGTCTTGCTGTATCTAGAAGGTCTTGTTTCCTGGGTGTCTTCCAGCTTCATGGCCTCTTAGTGTCTTTCCACTTCCTTTGCTACAGAGCTCCCTGGGCCCCATGGGGAGGAATTTGTTGGAGATACATTATTTAAAACCGACTGTTTGATGGTCTCTCACTCTGCACATTGTCCAGTTGGTAGTCCCAATATTTGTTCCCATCTACTTCAAGAGAATGCTTCTCTGATGATTGGTGAACAAAGCATGGATTTATTGGTTTAGGTATTTATTTTTTCTTTTATTGAATAATTTATTTAATGTCTGCCTGATTTGTAGTGAGAGAAAGAGAACAAGAAAGGATGTGGATTTGGGTTGGACAGGCAATGAGTGAGTTCTGAAAGGAGTTCATGGAAGGGAACCATAATCAGAATACATTATATGAAAACAATCTCTTTTCCATTAAAAAAGTATGTGTTGAATTAACAGAGCAGACATACAGAGAGACAAACAAAAATATATACACATAATCCTAAAAATTAAACCAGAGAACTCGTAAACCTGATAAACAGATTCAGTGCAGTACCTGGATATAAAATGAATTCAAACAAATCAATGGCCTTTCTCTACAAAAAAGATAGAGGATGAGAAAGAAATTAGGGAAGCAACACCCTTCACAATAGTCACAAATAATGTAAAATACTTTGGTATGACTTTAACTAAGGAAGTGAAAGATCTATATGACAAGAACTTCAAGTCTCTGAAGGAAGAAATTGAAGACAATCTCAGAAGATGGAAAGATCTCCCATGCTCATGGATTGGCAGGATTAATATAGTCAAAATGGCTATCCTGCCAAAAGCAATCTACAGATTCAATACAATCCCCATCAAAATTATAACTCAATTCTTCACTGAGATAGAAAGGGCAATTTGCAAATTCATCTGGAATAACAAAAAACCTAGGATAGCAAAAACTATTAACAACAATATAAGAAACTGTGGTGTAATCACCATCCCTGACCTCAAGCTGTACTACAGAGAAATCATGATAAAAACTGCAAAGTACTGGTACAGCAACAGACAGGTAGATCAATGGAATAGAATTGAAGACCCAGAAATGAATCCACACACCTTTGGTCACTTTATCTTTGACAAGGGAGCTACAATCATCCAGTGGAAAAAAGACAGCACTTTCAACAAATGGTGCTGGCACAACTGACAGGTCAACATTTAGAAGAAAGCGAATTGATCCATTCTTATATCTTTGTACAAAGCTCAAGTCTAAGTGGATCAAAGATCTCCACATAAAACCAGAGACACTGAAACTTATAGAGGAGAAAGTGGGGAAAAGCCTCGAAGATATGGGCACAGGGGTAAAATTCCTAAACAGAACAGCAATGGCCTGTGCTGTAATATCAAAAAATCATCTACAAATGGGACCTCATAAAATTGCAAAGCTTCTGTAGGGCAAAAGATATTGTCAATAAAACAAAAAGGCCACCAACAAATTGGAAAGAATTTTTACCAATCCTAAATATGATAGGAGGCTAATATCCACTATATACAAAGAGCTTAAGAGGCTCAAATCCAGAAATTCAAATTACCCCATTAAAATGGGGTACAGAGCTAAACAAAGAATTCTTAACTGAAGAATACAGAAGGGTTGAGAAGGACTTGAAAAAATGTTCAACATCCTTAATCATCAGGAAAATGCAAATCAAAACAACCTTGAGATTCCACCTTACACCAGTCACAATGCCTAAGATAAAAACTTCAGGTGACTGCAGATGCTGGTGAAGATGTGGATAAAGAGGAACATTCCTTCATTGCTGGTGGGATTGCAAGCTGGTACAACCACTCTGGAAATTAGTCTTGCAGTTCCTCAGAAAACTGGACATAGCACTATCAATTGATCCAGCAATACCTCTCCTGGGCATTTACCCAGAAGATGTTCCAACTGATAATAAGGACACATCCTCCACTATGTTCATAGCAGCCTTATTTATAAAAGCCAGAAGCTGGAAAGAACCCAGGTGTCCCTCAATAGAAGAATGGATATAGAAAATGTGGTACAATTACACAATGGAGTACTACTCTGGTATTAAAAACAATAAATTTATGAAATTCTTGGGCAAATGGATGTATCTGGAGGATATCATCCTGAGTGAGGTAACCCAATCAGAAAAGAAGTCACTTGATATGCACTCACTGATAAGTGGATATTATCCCAAAAACCTAGAATACTCAAGATACAACTTCCAAAACACAAGAAAATCAAGAAGGAAGACCAACACATGTATACTTCATTCCTCCCTAGAATAGGGAATAAAATATCCATGGAATGAGTTGCAGAGACAAAGTTTAGAGCTAAGAAGAAAGAATGGACCATATAGCGACTGCCCCACCCAGGGCTCCATCCCATAATCAGCTACCAAATGCAGACAGACATTCCTGCATATGCCAGCAAGATTTTAAGGAAAGGACCCTGATATAGCTGTCTCCTGTGAGGCTTTGTCAGTGCCTGGCAAATACAGGAGTGGATGCTCACAGTCAGCTCTAGGAAGGAACACAGGGTTCCCAATGTAGGAGCTAGAGAGAATAGCCAAGAGCCGAAGGGGTCTGCAACCCTATAGGTGGAACAACAATATGAACTAATCAGAACCCCCAGAGCTCATGACTCTAACTGCATATGTATTAGAAGATGGCCTAGTCGGCCATTATTGGGAAGAGAGGCCCCTTGGTCTAGCAAACTTTATATGGTCCAGTATAGGGGAATGCCAGGGCCAAGAAGTAGGAGTGGGTGGGTAGGGGATGCAGGGCAAGGGGAGGGTATAGGGGACTTTTTGAATAACATTTGAAATGTAAATGAAGATATATGAATAAATGAAGATAAATGAATATATCTAATAAAAATAAAGGAAAATAATATAAACACATACAAAGGAAAGTGGTTACAGGTGAATCCATATTTTTGTGTAGAATAATTAATTAGATGCTTTTTATCTTTCAGATGGTGGTAAGGTTTGCATATATAATAGAAAATGAAACATGATTGATGCATGGTTTCAATGTATTCATGCTATGTTAGAGAAAAGTATCTTGGAAATGTAAACAACTAAAAGTAATGGAAATTTAGTTATGTATAATCATTTCATGGATATGTCTACACAATACACTAATGTATCTGTGCGTTTCCTGAAAAATGCAAATTATTATATTTAAGTAGGTATTTGATAGATGTTTATACCACATTAGAAGTATTTTAAAGTCTGATCTCAATTCTAAAATAAACAAATTTGCATAAGCGTTCTATGAAACAAGTACTCTGTGAGGCATAAGGCAAATACTATTGTCATTATTAATGAAATCAGTAGAACTAAGCATAATTGAAATAGTCTTCAAGAGCATTCAGTGTTTAAAAATATTAGAAAACAGGCATAGTACTTTTATTAAGTGATTGTGTGTGTGTGTGTATGTGTGTGTGGGTGTGCGTGTGTGTATGTGTTTATGTGTGTGTGTGTGAGAGAGAGATAGAGAGAGAGAGAGAGAGAGGGAGAGAGAGAGAGAGAGAGAGAGAGAGAGAGAGAGAGAGAGAGAGAGAGGACAATCTTTAAAAATCTTATGGGTTTTGTAAGATTGTGGAGCATCGTTTGAGTATATGACCAGGAACAGTATGCTGTTTCTTCTTGTAGAACAATTTCCAAATTTCTGAGGAACCACACGATTGATTTCTAGAGTGGTTGTACAAGTTTGCAATTCTGCCAGCTATGGTAGAGTGTTCCCCTTTCTCCACATCCTTGCCAGCATGTGCTGCCACTTAAGATTAAGATTTTTATTTTAGCCATTTTGAATGGTATAAGGTGGAATATCAGGGTTGTTTTGATTTGCATTTATCTGATAATTAAGGATGTTGAACATTTCTTTAAGTGCTTCTTGGCCATTTGAGTTTCCCCTGTTAAGAATTCTCTATTTAGCTTGGTATCCAATGCTTCTATCCCACTTAGACTGGAGAACAAAATAATGATGAAAGGCAGCAGGATGGAAAGACCTGGGTGGGAGAGGGAAAGGGGAGTAGGATATAGAATAAGATCGGGTATAGAGGGAGACAGGAGAGACTCCCAGCGTGAATGGAAATATTAGCTGCCCCAGATATGGGGTTGGGCAAGCCACAAGAAAGTCCCAGAGACCTGGGGTAAATTAAACTCTCAGGACTCAGCGTGGGTGACCTTAGTTGAAATGCCCAACAGTGGGGATAGGGAACCTAAAAAGAACACCTCCAGTAGTTAGGGCTACCAGTGGAGGGATGGGGATACCAACCCATCTTCAGAAATTTCAACCCAAAATAGCTTCTGCCTAAAGGAAATGCAGGGGCAAAAGGGAACAGAGATTGAATGAATAGCCAGCCACTGAATGGTACAACTTGGGATCCATATCCTGGGCAGGCACCAAACTCAGCCACTATTACTGATGTTATGTTGTGGTGACAGAGAGGAGCCTAGAATGGCCTTCTACTGAGAGGTTCTGTCAGCAGCTGACTGAGAAAGAAGCAGATACTCAGAGCCAAGCATTGGACAGAGGTAGGGGACCTCTATGGCAAAATTAGACGAAGGATTAAACGAACTGACAGGATGGCCAGCCCATAAAAGAACAACAGTGTGAACTGGCAGCTCCAAGAGATTAAGGAACCAAACAAAGAGCATACATTGGCTAGTCTGAGGCCCCTGGCCCCTATGACATATGAGGCCCATATGTCAGGCCTCGGTGGGAAAGGATTTGTGTAATTCTGTGGAGACTTGATATCCCAGGTAGAGGGGATAGCCTCTCAGAGGGGTTCACCCTCTCATCTGTGAAGGTGAGGGAAGAACTCTTCAATGGGGGACTGGGAGGGAGTAACATTTGGAATGTAAATAAATAGAATAATAGCCAAAAAAGGATAGACTGACACTATAAAAAAAGAGTTTTGTAAATATTTTTGTTATAATACATAAAAGTAATATTTTTTTTTCAAAAGTTCACATTACAGGTAAAACTATGAGGTAAGTTCCTATGGGTTTGTTTGTGTGTTTCATTGTTTGTTTGTTTCAAATATTAAGTACTTTATAATGACTCATTTAAAAAGGTATTTAATGTTTCACACTATGAATATTTATGTTTTAGCTGTTTATAATGCATTTGGCAGTAGATAGTTGAGTTCCCATTTTCTATTTCCTGAGAGTATCTTAGCTTCCTCCTAGGCACATGGGCTCTTGCACAACTACTCAAGAATCACTTTTGGCATTCAAACAACTGACATTTTTCCACTTTCTCTTTCACCCATGGCTCCTGGATATTTCTATCCATGTACAGGCATGGTTTGAAATGGTTCATCTGGGTTTAATTCATAACAGATTCACTATTTGGAATCTAAAGGAAACATGATTTTGTCAGAAAAAAAAAACTTAAAAAATCATAAGAGAAATTTAATCATGAGAGCATGATCTAAAGACATGGAGATATGAAGTCAACTGAATTTCTTTGAGGAGAATTTTGTTTCTTTTCTTCATCAGTTAATATTGTCCCAGTAGATCCCATCTTTATGTCAGAGGGTGAGTAAGTTAGATCAAATCTAACTGAGCGAATTGGAAATCTAACTACTCCAAAATATGCCAGTTATTGATAGCCTGAAATTACTGAAGGAAGACAGAATATATCTTCCCCCAAATATGCCAGTGTTCTAAAGTTTGCTTTGAATGAACGGGACTTGAGAATCAGCAGATGAAGGGAAGCTCCTCTGAACTGTGCATTGATGTAGGGAATTTAATGCATATATGAAAGGGACTCTTCTAATACTAAGATTCTCACCACTAAGGCTAGAGAGTAGAAGAAAAGAAATGGCTATCCACCACACTATTAAAACAATCCTACTTTCCTAGTCTCAATTTTGTTTGTTGGTTTTGATATTTTTTTGTGTTTTGATATTTTTGTTTTTGTTTTTGTTTGTTTGTTTGTTTCTCAAGACACAGTTTCTATGTGCAGTTCTGGCTGTCATAGAACTCAGTAAATTAGGTTGTCCTTGAACTCTGAGACTCTTCTTCTGTATCCTGTGTGCTTGAATTAAAGGGGTAAATTACCACCATTACCAGGCTCTAGTCCCTTTTCTATAATAATCAATAAACTCACGTGGTATGTAACATTTTCACCATGAAACCCAATTCTGTATACAATTTTCAAGTCTAATCCATCCATTTTATTTTGTAATAATATGAAGCTTATGTTAACTACAGGTGAATGCTTACATCTATATGGTTTTAATTTAAGTTCACAGTTTGGAGTGTTTCATAGTTTAAGAACTACATAGATATGACCTCTGGATAGCACTCCTTTTATCATTTAGCAAAGAATTATGACATTTGATCTCCAATGCTGTTTCTATTTCTGTGTGAATGCTGTAGAGTTTTCTTTGTGGGATAGAAACAAAATGAAATGTTTGTGGAAACGCTGACCAGTATTGATTATGGCACTGATTCTTCCATTCTACTAAGATCACCATATGTCATTATGTAATTAAGTTTCAAATATAAAGGTAGTACAGACTATCACTTAAAGGAAGAGTCAACATCATTTGTTATAAATTTTTTTTCATAAAAACATATTTTATCAGTATAGCAAGTTGTATTATTTTTCTACTAATGATCCTTAACTCTTTTACCTCCATCCTTTTGTTAATTTTTATGATAGTTTGGCCACAATTCCAATTATCTTTCACATATATTTTCATGTGAATTCAGATAGCATAAATGCTAAGCGTACATGGGAGTCAATAGCTAATATATTTCTGAACACAGTCCTCAGCATTTTTATCTTGAATTAAAACAACTTGAAATGTTCACAGTCCCACCTTTAATCAAGTGGAACCATAAACTACAAAGAATTGAAAATGAAATGAGTATAAGAAATTTCACACTCCAAGCAGTTGGATGATAATAAGTTTCCACCTGTTAACATATTAATAACAGTGTTAAAGAGCACATTGTGCCTGAGGTATTACAAGTCTGTGCAATTTTACATGTGTCAAGAAATGGTTTGCTTGTTAGCAACTGGCTAGAGTATCAAAGCAGAGTGAATTCCTTTGGGGAAAGTAGTTGTGTAATAAGGAGACCTGGAATTCTTCACTCACTGAGTTATTTAAAATAACCTGGGAAAACCACTAGGTAATACAGGAACAAGGATTGCCCTCTGGAGGGTATTAGATGACCTAGAGTAATAGATCATTTCCATCCCTAATGCCTGTTATTAATATGTCATAATTTTTAAAAGTACATTCTGGGAGAGAGACGGTAAATGGTCATATAAGGAGACAAAGCACAGCACACAAAGGGATAAAGCTTAGCTCACAAGGGGGACATCTTGCACCAATGATTTTGATTATTATACCAGGCAAAACATTTGGTTAGAATTGCCAGGAAGAGAAGGGGGTTAGATGACATTTTATTTCACTATTTCTTTATGTGATGTTCTCTTTTAGATAAACTGGGTTTGGTGATATATTAAAATCCCGAAGGTGAACATAGAGCAATCTACATTTTACATAATATTTACCCCAAATATCCAAAGGGAACAGAGATAATTCAACAGGATTCCTAAGAATCTGGAGTGTGATTAGAATGCTCTAAACAATGAAAGACAAGTAAGCCAGAAAGGGTTCCCGATTTGCATGTAAGTTAATGTCCACAAATATTCCTTTTATATTTTAACAGTTTTTATGGGTGAAATAATATTACAATAAAGTTATTGCACTACCTTATATGTACCTGTTTGGTATTGGCTCCAGGAGAATATTTATCTGGAGCATAAGAGTTCATTTCAAGTGAAATACTTTTGTGACACAGTAGATAAGAATGGGACAAACAGCAAGAAAACACGAAAAGGTGGGAGAGACCATTTTGGCTGTATCTAAGAATAATAACAATCAAGAGATATTTTGAGGATAAATATTTTAAAGTCAACTTAAGGATATTTAAATTTCCAAATGGGGTAGGTCATGGCTACAGTCTCATAATTTGAGAGTCATAGGGAAAAGGCTTACTCTGGATTTAAAAGAGAATGGAGCTGGTTCTCTGTTTTTTGTTTTTTTTTTTTGTTTGTTTGTTTTTTGGGTTTTTTTGTTTTCTGTTTTTGTTTTTGTTTTTTGGGTTTTTTTTTTGTTTGTTTGTTTGTTTGGTTTTTTTTTTTTTTTTTTTTTTTTTTTTTTTTTTTTTTTTTTTTTTTTTTTTTTTTTTTTTTTTTTTTTTTTTTTTTTTTTTTTTTTTTTTTTTTTTTTTTTTTTTTTTTGGTTTTTAAAGACAGGGTTTTTCTGTGTAGCCCTGGCTATCCTGGAACTCACTTTGTACACCAGGCTGGCCTCGAACTCAGAAATCTGCCTGCCTCTGCCTCCTGAGTGCTGGGGTTAAAGGTGTGCGCCACCATGCCCAGCTTGGTTCTCTATTTTGTGATGGGGCATTTTTTTTCTCATTTTTTGTTGAAGTTTATCTTCCAGAATAACACACAAATTGTACAAAATCACAAGATGGGTAAAACAATGCAAATATAAGGCAAATTAG
This sequence comes from Mus minutoides, assembly GCA_902729485.2. Taxonomy (NCBI): domain Eukaryota; kingdom Metazoa; phylum Chordata; class Mammalia; order Rodentia; family Muridae; genus Mus; species Mus minutoides. The sequence goes on from LR750335.1 coordinate 602,805, forward strand.
CACGGTAAAACAGCGAAGAAATATTATTGAAAGTAATCATGGCTCCCTTATAATAGAAAGGTGCCCTTACCTGACTCCCTGTTGTGAAGAAGACTGAACCTAAACTCTGCTGAACCAATATTCGTCAGTACTTCCAGCCTGTGGGAAAACCTTCACAGCTACAGATAATCAAGGAGGCTCCAAAGTAGTCATTATGCTAACCACATGCAGGGAAGATCCGTATAGGAGCATTTTGATGATTTCTTTAGCATACCAAGTCTCACATTTTAGATTGAGAGGAACTAATCGAAGCATGCTGACAGCATGCCTGCTATAGAAGAGGAAGAATTTGTACTTAATGTTTCCCACTGAGCAAAACCAGAGAGTACATTCTTCAGTAAATAACAAAAAGTTCAAATAAAATGCAACGTGGAAAATGGACAGTGATGCATATTTTATAAAGACAAGTTTACATACATTTTAAGAAAACACCATATTCATAAAGATGCCCATTCCTAAGTCAATTATTGGACTGCAGAAGTTATTATAAATACAGATAAAGCTTGGAAGTTCTGCTTGCTTTTAAAACCACGATATATGTCACTACATTAATTATCTCATTAGGATCATATATTGGCAAAATCATCAGGCATATCTAACAGTACATCTGTAGTACTGTAGATCTTCCCATTGTCCTTCTACACTAGATACATGTTTTTCATTAGATATATATGTAGAAAGTTTGAGTAAGTTTAATTGAAACTCAACAAAATAGTCTCAGATGGACCATGGAATATCCTTATCCGTAATGAGTTGGAACTGCATTCTCCAAATCTCAGAAAAGTTAGTACTTTTCCTATAGATAAGAGGAGAAATATGAGACATGTATAATAGTCAAATGATATACCTGAACATTTCTAAAACATCTCAAAATTAACAAAAATGGCATTGACACTGTACATGATTTTAGCATTTTCTAAATGTACATTATTTGGCTTACACCAAAATTTTCTTCCTAAGTCAGTATTTCTTATAAAATGTTGGACATATGTATATCAGTATTTTACTTTTTGTAGTATAATTTAAAGGTGTAAATTAATAATAAAGTAATATGTACGGCAGTAAGTAAATATATTTTAACCACTTGAAACTTCAAGTTAAAACAATCCAACTACTTCACTCTGCTGAGAATTTGTTTTCCAGGTAATGGCCTATGACAAAGATAGATGAAAATAATTTTAGTGCTTATAGTTATTGCAACCACATCTTGCCTACAGTACATACCTTTTACTGGTGTCTGTGATCCTCCTTCTTATAGACACTAAGTAAATTTGGAATCACAGATAGTTCATGAATCTTTTCCCAATATTTTGAGGAAGAATTAAACTCTTTACCATTTTCTAAACATCTGTTTTCCATCTTGCTTTCCAAATGGCTGGCTTCAGAGTATGACATTAGTAGAACAGACAATCTTCTTTTAGATGAGCCTGTACTTCTCACTCATTTCCTGTTCCCTAGATATTGATATAGCTGGCTTCTTTCAGTTCATAAAACTGTCACATCTATAAGAGTAATCTACTAGTGTCATTATCTAATGAAGCTCACCATACACATCACTAGAGAGCATTTCATCAGATACCTTATCATTGCCTAAGTTTGTCTTAATTCCTTCATGTATGTTTCTCTTTCTGTAACCATAGGAGCTGCAGGAAGTGAGGTGACTTTTTCATCTGCCTTAGAGTCAGTTCTTTAAATCCTTAAAAAGCATCTGATTCATTAAATACAATCAATAAAGATTTAAATCTTGAAAGAACACTTTGATTGATATACAACAAAATGTAAACTTGAATTAAGTTGGAAAGTTCATGGAAAAATAGTCAGACAATAATCAAAAGCAACCACTTTATTAATTGTAAATTCCTATGTGTATAACTAATTCATGAGATTATTTAATTTATGCAGATTTTATGATACATAGTTTATGATAATTTGGATTTTGATAATTGGATATCTATAATGAGTATCATTTTTTCTTGTAGTTGTTTGTACTTATGTATGTGTGTGCATGTGTGTGTGTTTGTGTGTGTATGCAGGTTTGCAAGTGTACACATGCATATAGAGGCAAGAAGAAAATCTTATCTCTCACTCCTCTGGCACTACCTTTTCTTTTTTTCTAATATTGGAATTCTCCCTTGACTGGAACGTGCCAGCAATACAAGACTGGTGGGCCAGTGAGCCTAGAAGTCTGCTGTGCCTATATTTTAAGAGCTGGAATTACTTTGTATATCATATCTGGCTTTTTTTCCACACATGTTCTGTAAAATGAACTTAGGCACTCATTCTTGAAAAGAAGAGGATCTTCTTACAAACTGAAATCTCTTCCTACCTTATCCCCTCATATTGTCTCATCTGCAGGTATTGTTGCCTAGTGACACACTACAATTCAATTAGTGATAAAGAAAGCTTCTAAGAAAGAACAACACATCAAAATGATCATCCATCATGACCAAGTAGGCTTCATCCCAGGAATGCAGGGATGGTTTAATATATGGAAATCCATCAACGTAATACACTATATAAACAAACTCAAAGATAAAAACCACATGATCATCTCCTTAGATGCTGAGAAAGCATTTGACAAAATCCAACACCCATTCATGATAAACGTCTTGGAAAGATCAGGAATTCAAGGCCCTTACCTAAACATGATAAAAGCAATCTACAGCAAACCAGTGGCCAACATCAAACT